>JAQBSW010000768.1:0-60000 GCA_029291075.1 Eudiplozoon nipponicum | reverse complement strand
ATCGAACAGTTTCATTTAGAAAAGACCCTTTTGAACGATGATTTGATTAATGCAGTGTATTTTGTCAGTCAATTATATCGTGTAAAATTCTACATAAAGATTTTTACACGCTGTACTATTTCTTAAGGAAATATTATTTACAGAAAATTTTGATACTCGAATCGTAACTTCGATGGTTTGTGCATCGCACTGTAATTTAACAATTAGTAATTGCAAATATTCACAATATATCATGGTTCACATAACACAATGTTGACTTGTTTTGCATATTTTTATGTACGCATGTGCATGTCTGCTAATATTAATTCTTACGCGTTTCTCCCACATTCTCGCGTTATCCATAATTTTCCTAAATTTTCTTTACCTCTTGTACGATTGGAGCGATATACGAAATAGTGTGCGTTTTGGTGTTTGACTGTCAGTGTGTAAACGGAGTTAACATTTTGTAATTTGTGGATTCGTAGAATGACGAAGAATTGTATAGTAAACGATTGTAAGGAAAATGACAAATTACACAATTTAATCTTGGAATCATTACGCGCCATATGGGAACAAACGCGCGAGAGAGGCACCAACAGATGGATAGAAAGATAAAGAGAGAGAGAGAGAGAGCGAGAGAAAGAACGAGAGGGAGAGAACGAGGCAGAGACATAGAGCGAGAAAAGGAGAGAAAGAGAAAATTAAAATTCCGATGATTGAAATATTGTACATGAATTAGGGAAGATGAACTGTACGATGAATTATAATAATAAATAATAGCCTCTATTATGAAACAAAAATTGAATTATGGATTTACATTTTTATATGAATAATTTGTGACCATACTATTACAAATATAGCAATTACTCATTTTACAGTTTTAGAGGTGATACAAATTAAGAAAGGCTAATGTAATTTGGCTGTCGTCAGTAGATTAGTGTGGTAATGCATTAATCGATAGTGGAAATGCTAAAAATTTAATCGTGCATTGTAGTGTGTCTGAACCTAACTAAAATATAAGATTAAAATTTTATGTTCCTTATTATTTGTGATTTTTCGCTGTTGACAAGGTTTTTGTAAACTTCACCAAACGTTTACAATAACTAACGACTGATTTGGATTATTCTCGGCTATACTTCCCGCGCTTCTCTGATAATGTCATCTATCAAAAGTTTAAAGAGACCCTCCCGGATCTCCAGATTGATGTCATTGATGAGGATGTATTGAAGTCACTGGAAGGCAAAGAACGTTGGTGGAATTCCGTGTGGAGTTTAAAGAACTCGTAGACGAGTTCAATTTTGGTACACTCCTTCGTTTGATCGCCTCTGAAGACTACACACCTGATCACACATGCGTTGTGCCGCAATTACAGTTTTTGGCTCTTCTGATTACGTTCGTGCAAATCTTGAAATGTGGACTAAATAATTGCATCATTTAAATGTTCGTATTAACGCATATTTGGATTTTTCACAAAATAATGTATTTATAAACATGACTTGTGCACCGGAGTCTGGTTAAACACCAAATAATAAGGAGGAAATTCAATTTCTTTTTCACAAAAAATTTTTCATCAACCGGGTAAGTGATTAAATTTGCAATTTAAAATATATACATGACTGTGGCTATGTTATTAGTTGGATAAGTTGGCTCGCGATGCTAAATTGACAATTATACTTTTTGGTACACCAAGCTTTGTAACTTCTTCCAATCATAGCATCTCTTGCATGAAAGTCCGGATTAATGTACAATTTAGTTTGTCTGATGCGAAAGGTCTTAATTCTACGGTGAAATGCTACTTAGAAAAGGAACACTCAACTGTGTTATATATTAAAGAAGTAGTAGCAGACAAGATCAAAAAGGACCACAAGGATATGCCATAGCTAGTACAAACGAAATTTATAATCTCTCTTAATATTATTTTATGATTATTGGCGACTTACCCGTAAGAATCGGCACGTTGTCAAAAACCCATTTTATTTTCGATCAGGAAATGTATTCCGGTTGGTATCGCATACGTATAGGAAATTTCACCGTCAAACTGTTCTGCATTTCTTGAAATATTATGCAGTGGGTGTTGGGCATAACCCAAGCTTCTTCTGGTTAGTGGCCAGTATTTATCCTACATAGTTTTCATACTGACGACTATTATTCTGGTCTTATTTGAAGTTACATGACACTAGGTACAAAATATTTAGTACATTGGCGTGCAACATATATTGCTTGGCCAATTTTTATACGATTTTAATTTTTGTCCATACTTATTATTCAACCTGCTCTCATTTGGCCTCTGTAAATTTTGTAACTGCTCAAAAGTACGCTAAGATGTTTTTCTTACATTTACCAACTTATTTTCTGCTTTGATGTCTTGTGATTGATTTCGTACAAACGATTGTTGTCATATTTAGGAGATAAGGAATTTAAGAAATATATATGAAACTGAATGTGTCGTGCACTTGAGTAGACTAGGTAGAGGATATTGTCACAGTTTCAGACTCCCAGTGGAGTAGTGTAAAGTTGAGTTTCTTTACGCAGTGGCATAATATTTGCAATATATGTGAATGTGATTTTGATGAGAGAATGTGTGAGACAAATGCTTAGTGTCCAATTTCAGGCTGGCGTTTGCAATCAAGAGATATTAGGTACGGAAAAAAGGTAGAGACAAAATTGTATTTAACACTGAAATTATTCTTTCTATGACAACGTTTATATGCTGATCGACCACTAGCTTTAAACGAACATTGGTTGCGCGGGCGGTGATAAAATTTGCTTTAGTCAAGGTTGCGATCTCATATAAGCACCTGACTCATTAGTTATTTACATACATCAGTATAAACTAAGAATTGTATAGTGTAGGGAAGAAAATTCATCCAGTAAACCGGTTTCGGTCTTGTTGGGAACTCATGTTGTACTGGCAGGGCTCGAACCTGGGTACGTCTGTTTCGGAATCCGGTGCTCTAACCACTGAGCCATCCTGCCGCACACTACACTGCACACAATTTTCAGTTATATACTAACTAATGTAATTTTGTTAGTCTATTTTGTATTTTGTGGAGCTCATATGGCACCCATTTAGAAACAAAGTTCCAACTAACCATCCCCAATCTGTCATTGCTGTACAGACACAACACTACATGCGGAAGTGGTATTGAAATGATAATTAATATAATAAAACGAACATTGATTGCGCGGGCGGTTATAGTATTTACTATAATCAAGGTTGCGATCTTGATATGAGCACATGACATATGAAAGCAATTAATGGGTCAGGTGCTTGTAGCAAGGTCGCAACCTTGATTATTGTAATTTCAGCCTTATAAGGGAAGCACATTAGAATAATACGACTTAACACATATAAAATTAATGAAACTCGAATTATATAGCGTTCCTTTGGTCACACGCACTGACGCGTTTCGACCTTCCATGATCATCATCAGAGCACAACAGCAAACTGCCTAGCGAGAATCAAATCGCAGTCAATGTATATGGAAAGAAAATTAGATATGCGGCTCTCACCTCTAGTAGTCTCCCATATATTGTACGTGACTAGAAGTGTTGATGCACGAAAACTATGCAGTCACAAACATCAAATATTTGCGGCTTTCGCCTCTTATTTGTAGGCAATACAAATAAACAATCATTGATTTGCGAGTGGTGGCAACAATTCTTTAAATCAAGTTTGCGAGCTTCAAGTAGACACCTATCCCATCGTCTAATAACATAGCAGAACTAGCGTCAATCACACGCACTGAGGCGTTTCGACCTTCCATGACTATCGTCAGAGCAGGATGGCAAACTGACTAGCGAGCTATGCTGTTCGATGAATGATTAAATACAATGGGATTGGTGTTTACTTCAAGCTCGCAAACTTGCTTTAAAAACTATTTACCACTGCCCACGCAATCAATGATTGTTTATTGTATTACCTACATATAAGTGGTGAAAGCCGCAAATAATTGATGTTCGTGACTACATAGACATTGTGTACCTGACATCTCCAGTCAAATACAATTTATGCGAGACTGTTAAAGGTGAGAGCCGCATATCTAAATTTTATTTCCATATATATTAAATGCGGTTTGATCCTTCATATTCAGTTTGCCGTCGTACTCTGATGATGATCATGGAAGGTCGAAACGCGTCAGTGCGTTGCGGCTGGCGGTAGTTTTGTTATGTTGTTCGACGACTGGTTAACTACAATGGGATTGGTGTTTACTTCAAGCTCGCAAACTTGATTTAAAGAATTGTTACCACCACTCGGGCAATCAATGATAGTGGAGTACAGGTATCTCAGTTCAACTTATATTTATAATGATTTGCTAAGTTGAACGCGGTGTAAATAAAGGAAGCTGGTGCGGGTTTTAAGTTTGGAAACTTATTTTATCCGAGAATATTCACAATTTGCGGCAAGGTGGCTCAGTGGTTAGAGCACCAGTTTCCGAAGTAGACGTGCCCAGGTTCGAGGCCTGTCCGCAGCAGCTTTGAACAGTACGTGGTGAGTTACCAAAATGAACGAAACCGGTCCACTAGATTAATTGCGTTTTCAAAGTATATACCGTCAAATGTGTGTACATAATGAGTCAGGTCTTTGTATGAAGATCGCAACCTTGGTTAGATTAAATTTTATCACTGCCTGCACTACTAATGCTCGGGTACAATTTCACTACTTATTGTTTCCAGCGGATAATTCCAGTCGTGTCCAATGTATGCGAGACTACAATAGGAGGCTTTCCATGTATATATATATATATATATATATATATATATATATATATATATATATATATATATGTGTGTGTGTGTGTGTGTGTGGAGTGTGTGTGGAGAAAGCTTTCCATATATAGGCAATGCGGCTTGATCCTCGCTAGTCAGTTTTCCGTTGTGCTCTGATGATGATCCTGAAATGTTGAAACGCATCATTACGAATATATCGTAATACTGTTGCATTTTAGTTGTTTTCACTTATTTTCATTCATCTGACGAATCAATCTTTTCAACATTTACAAAAATCAATAACTACTCGATATGAATTTTTTTTAAATACATAGAATTAATATTACATAGTAGAGTTTTTGCTCCATCGGTTCAACTGGTTCTACTAGAGATATGAACCCGTTGACAAGTTGCAAACCTACTAATGTGTAATTTTAAATGCATAACTTAAAGAATATCGGGTAATAAATATTTGCTGCGGCTGTATAGGCTCTACATAAAGGAAAGGATAACCAAGAAACATTAGTTAGTATATAATTGAAAAGTGTGCGTAATGTACGTCAGGGTGGCTGAGTGTTTAGAGCACCAGGTTCTGAATCAGACGTGCCCAGATTCGAGCGCTGTTCGCAGCAAATTGTGGCCAGTACATGATGAGTTCCCAATAAGGAAGAAAACGGTCTACTGGATGAATTGCCTTTTCTACACTATACGATACTTAGTTTATATTTTAAAAATATGTGGATGATGGGTCAGGTGTTTATATCAAGATCGAAAACTTGATTAAATGTGAAATTTTGTCTATCTAAAGGAAGACTATCTTACAAGCATTGTCGTAAAATGTTATAGAATTAATCTTTGCTGGCTTCATTGCAGCCTTAAAAGATACCACGCTAAAGGACTTTATTATTATGCATTATTTATGGCTAGGATAGTTAATAATATTTAAACTCTCGGCATATCGGGAGGCGCCAATTTATTTTCAACCACATCATCTCCGCAATACTTTTTTGTGGTCGTTTACTATACTTATTCATTTCGAATTTAACATAAAACAACCAGTTTACGCAAATAAGATATTTAGTCATGTCTACAATAGTATGCTATAAAATGCAGCGTTATTCATTCTATTGGATTGATCGGATTATATCCTGATATAAATTACCCTCACAGCGAAGAGCGTTAATTGGTTACATAGCATTGAATCAATAGATAAATTTATAAATAGAATGTATAGGTATAAATAAATTAGCTCTTCCAGCATATGCTCCCAAAATCCTCAAATATATAAAGCATTCGAAATTACAACGAATGACAATAATGTTGAGTACCACTGGGTCAAGTATAACGGCAGTTCTGGCTTCATTTGATAAATATCTGTTGAAGGTTGTTTAATTGAGTTGAGCAGTGCAATCGTCACCTTTAGAGTACCTAAGGTTTATTTTCGTGAGTGGTACATGTGCAATATCAGTTCCACAAAGATCCGATTGAACCCCGTTTACAAGTACGCATCATTCGTACTATCCACTGGAAACGTGATACTATCAAATCTTCGTTAATACTTTTTTATGTCAAAAAATACTGTTTAATTGCACTAAACTTTAACGTTTGAATTATGAACCATACTTACTTCATGATCTGTATGTGGAACGCTAGTTTTTTAGGCATCCTTCGAAATTCAACTTATCATTAAGGCTAATTGATACGCGCTATACAAAATTTCAGTCTGTTTACAAACTACCTGTTACCTAAATCAAGGTTGCGATCTTGATATAAATACCTGACTCCTTATATATATATATATATATATATATATATATATATATATATATATATATATATATATATATATACATAAACTTTTCAGTATAAACTAAACATTATATAGTGTAGAAAAGGCAAATCATCTAGGAGACCGATTTCGTCCTTAATGGGAACGCAACAAGTACTGTCCAGAATTTTCTGCGGTCAGGGCACGAATCTGAGCACGTCAGTAAATACGAAATGAATTTGCATGAGATTATACTTTCTGTTTATGCTGTCTTTGGTTTATCCTTCTGGTTATAACTGAACTAATTTGTTACGAGGTTCGCAACACCTAATACATACTTGCATATGTATTAGCCTTTCGCAACAAACAATATTTAACTGTTATATATTGAATTGAATCATGGCATGCGTACCGCGAAATGCGATAACTGATATCGATCAAGGCCAGAGTGCATGGATTTACTGGAGTAACAGGTGTTCAGAAATAGTTGGAAAACTCAATTTCGGTGAACCATAACATACATTGATATCCATCATGTTGGCTTCATATACCCACCCGGCGACCATAGTGTTAATACCATGTACCTTTTCGGTACTATAATGTTGGTATCGGTTACTAACGCAGTAGTCATAGTGTTAGTGTCCTTTACAGACTCGCTATATATATTATTTAGCGTGAATTAGCGTTGAAGTCGCGGATTCACACATTCGTCTAGGAGATTGTACTGTCCTTTTATCCAACATTCCTCACCCAAGTATGGAGTGGGTAAAGGGCGTAATATCGGCTAACACTGATGAGTCGTCAGTAAGCACGAAATGAATGTGCATGAGATTATACTTTTCGTTTATGCAGTCTTTGATTTATCCATCCAACTAATTTGTTACTATAATCAAGGTTGCGAACTTGATTTAAACAACAGACAATATAAGTACATACATTTGTCAGAATAAACTAATAATTGTATAGTGTAGAAAGGGCAATTCATCCAGCAGGTCGGTTTCGTCCTTATTGGGAACTCATCAGGTACTGGCCAGAATTTGCCGCAGACAGGGTTCGAACCTGAGAACGTCTGTTTCGGGATCTGGGGCTCTAATCACTGAGCCACCCTTCAGCACACTACACACAATTTGTAGTCATATACTAACAAATATAACTCGGTTAAATTCTTTCTTATTAAGTGGAGTTCGTATGGCATCCATTTAGGCCTAAATTTCCAACTAACTATCCACAATCTGTCATTACTGAACAGCTATCACACAAGATTGGGAAGTGGTGTTGTAATGAACATTTATATAATTTAGCAATCATTGGTTGCGCGGGCGTTGACATCATTTAGTATAATCAAGTTTGCGAACCTGGTATATACACCTGACCCATTAAGTAATTACATTTTGTCAGGATAAACTAAGAATTTTATTGCGTAGAAAAGGCAATTCTTCCAGTAGACCGGTTTCGCCCTCATTGAGAACAACTCATCGCGTTCTGATGAGTGATTAAAGTTCTGCTAGCGTTGTGGTAAATAAATCGACTGCTACCAGACGCGTCACTGATTCGTGTATCGCGATTAGTCCTGACTACTACCAGTGTGTTGTCTCATTTGGACAAATACTTGGTCGTTTAGGCGGATTGCCTTTTTCAGTTATATAGATTGCAAATTAAGTTCAATATGCAAAATATCAATTCATTCACTTGACTTAATCAGGTAATTGCCTGGCGTAAATAGTTTTGATACAAAAAATCTATTGGAGTATCTCATATTTGATAAAAGAGATGCTGACGTTCAAAAAGAATCATAATGGATAGGTGCGCACAAATTTAAAAAATCTGTTGTCATCATCTGAGCAACTGGTAAAATTGATTGACTGGAATCCATTCGTTCTGCTTATTCTTAAATCTTTTGAATAAATGTGCCGCGGGTCTCATTGGATTTAATTTAATATATGCTGCTGCCTATTCTCTGTGCCGTTACTAAAAAGTTGGTTTGGAATCAAAAATCAAATTTCTAAACTTGAGAGAAACGTCTATCTATCTCATTTGGTTGTTGCAGTCGCATAACCAATGACGAAGAAAGTCCACCACACGTTCTGACGCAATTAAAACGTTCATGGTAATAAAAGATGAAAAAATGCGAAACTGTAATAATCACAATTATCTGATTAGGGTTTTCATTAACAAAGGCTGAACTTTAGTACCGTCCTATTATCCCACATTCCTTACCCAAGTATATAGTGGTTAAAGGGCGTAATACCGGCTCCTACTGATGATTCGCCAGTAAGCACGAAACAAATGTGCATGAGATTATACTTTTCGTTCATGCTGCCTTTGGTTTATCCTTCTATTCACAACTGAACTAATTTGTTACTAGGTTCACCGAAACAAATAGTATTTAACTCCAGTTTTTTGTTAAAACGCAGATCAGGTAATCTCACGGTCATAATCAGATAACGATGGAAAGCTGATAAGTTAGTGCGTAATGCATATTGGCTACTTTAGCGTCATATCTACTGATTAATACAATCAGTTGAGGGCTATTTTTTAGACAAGTTTACGCGCCATAAGTTGCAGTTTAATAAATTATTTCTTGTCAAATTTAAACTAATTTTTATGAGTAATGCCATCTGCTTTATTCAATTGGTAAGTTTCTATTTAGCAATCTAAATAAGAATATTTCAAACTTAAATGAATTGAAAGAAATATTGCACATTTTGATGTTAGTATGTGTTACTAGGTTCGCAACACCTAATACATACTTGCACATAAATTAAGTCTCCGCAACAAACAGTATTTAACTCATTTTGATGTTGTTGCCTAAACATGTTGCATTGTATTAAATTTATTTTAAAAATGGAAGATGATATTATACTAAATAAACCGGCCATATTATGATGTGCACGTTATTTTAAAATCCATTAATTTCCCACAGCCTAGACAACATGCCCGATTATGTAACAATGCAGTCACGAATAATGCCCAATCGCCGTTTGACTTTGGACAACTTATCAGCTGACAATCACCAAGATTACACGTGTCCTACGAATCACGGTGCAGATTTACAACCAACCGGTATTAACATACACAGCGGAACTGCGTTCAATTCCGGTTGCGCCTCCGGTCTGACAGCAAAGCACTATCCAGCAGACAGCTCTTCCCCAACATCTTGTTATTCAAAAGCGGACCTTTTCAAAAGTTTTACTTTAGTGGACCAATTACAGTCAAGTCATCTAAATGAGGCGGCTTCGATGTTCCGTGATGTGGTGGGCAGATTTTCACCAAGTCTAATGGCTTTACGTACAACGCCAAACAGTTCATTTAAAAGCATTGGTATTTCTCGATTTCACAAATTTTTTTGCCTTATTTTATATGTATATATACTTCTCCTATTTCCGGAAGCTGCTTTACAACAGTTTGTGCAAAATTAATAATAAAACCCTTCAACTATGGACATTGCCAGTCTTGAAAATGTATTAGAGGGCTATTGCAAATAAGTGTCAAATATAAGAAGATTGTGAAGTATCAATTATATTTTATGACAAAGGAATCTGTTGCATTTGAAATAGCTTTTGGTTATCGACTAAGATTTAAATAATATCAAGTTTTTGCCCAATAAAATAGAATAGAACCGCCAGAACAAACGTCACATAACAAAATGTGTAATCTTAAACTATTAAAAAAATGATATAAGGTATTGAAACGTACATTGGTTGCGCGGGCGGTGATAACAATTACTTTAAGTCAAGGTTGCGATCTTGATACAAACACCAGATCCATTACGTACACATATTTGTCAGAATAAACTAAGTATTTTATAAGCTTGAAGTAAATACCAATTCCATTGCATTTAACCAGTCGTCGAACAACATAACAAAACTACCGCCAGCCGCAACGCACTGATGCGTTTCGACCTTCCATGATTATCATCAGAGTACGACGGCAAACTGACTATCGAGGATCAAACCACATTGAATATATATGGAAATCAAATTTAGATATGCGGATCTCACCTCTAGCAGTCTCGCATACATTGGACTTGACTGGAAATGTCGCCTGCACAATTTCTATGCAGTCACGAACATTAACTGTTGTATTGCCTATATATGCATATGTGGCGAAAGCTGCAAACAGTTAATGTTCGTGACTGCATAGAAATTGTGTAGCCGATATTTCCAGTCAAGTTCAATGTTTGCGAGACTGTTAGAGGTGAGAGCCGCATATCTAAATTTAATTTCCATATATATTCTATGCGGTTTGATCCTCGATAGTCAGTTTGCCGTCGTACTCTGATGATGATCATAGAAGGTCGAAACGCGTCAGTGTGTTTCGGCTGGCGGTAGTTTTGTTATGTTGTTCGACGACTGGTTAAATACAATGGGATTGGTGTTTTATTTCATGCTCGAAAACTTGATTTAAAGAATTGTTGCCACCATCCGCACAATCAATTATTGATAAATAAGTATTTTATTGTGTGAAAAAGGCATTTAATCTGCCAGAGTCTATATGGCATCACTTTAGCCCTAAAGTTCCACCTAACCATTCCCAATCTGTCATTATGAGAAAAATACCACATTATATAGTATATAACTGAACATTGTGTGTAGTATGCGGCAGGGTGGCTCATTGGTTAGAGTACTAAATTCCGAAGCAGATGCGCTCAGGTTCGAGCCCTGACTGCGGCAAATTCTGGATATTACCTGATCAGTTCCTAATAAGGACGAAACCCATCTACTGGATGAATTGCCTTTTCCACACTATAAAATAATTAGTTTATAGTGACAAATATATGTACATTATTTGTCAGATATTTGTATCAAGATCGCAACCTTGATTAAAATGAAATGATGTAAGGTAATTTGTAAATTTCATCCGTAATGAATAATAAATGCAAATCCATAATTGATTTGGGTTGTGTTGAATTCTTTTTTTTTATGAGAATATAGTTTAATTTTAATCTTCTTTCAAACTACCGCAAAATATAGTAAAAATATCGTCAGTAATATGCAATGCGCATTCTAATCAAAGATGGGATCAAATCACTATGTATTTTTAATTTCTTAGATCCAGCTCTTTGTTTTTAAATCTTTAATTGATGAGACAAGAGTTGAAAGTCAGCTGTTCGTTCTGCCTGCATTTACAAACATGAATTATTTCAGATTTTACTACATTACTAGAATGTAAACCAATAAATTTTTATTGATTGTAAGGGCGCGAAAAACTTTTGTTTATATTAATCTGCAGTAAGTTGAATAGCTGCAAATCAAAACTTTCAAACCAGTAGAAAAAATATGACAAAAATACTGTCAGTTAGACGCCAATACGAGTTTCCATCCGCCCGTGGTCATAACCAGTGCGCGGGGTAAAACTGACTAACGGAGATACAATTGCCAAATACATGATATTTTGAAATCATTGAGCGTGGCTTTCCGTCATAGTGGTATCACCTAGATTATATGTAAATTTTATGTAAGCAGTCTCAAGCACAATCTTTTGCAGCGTTCGATGCGTTGAGACAGCCATTCATTCCTATTATCCCACATTCCTCACCCAAATATATAGTGATTAAAGGGCGTAATACCGGCTTCTACTGATGAGTCGCCAGTTAGCATGAAACGAGTGTGCATGAGATTATAATTTCCGTTCATGCTGCCTTTGGTTTATCCTTCTGGTCACACTGAACTAATTTGTGTACTAGATTCGCAACACCTAATGCATACTTGAAAATAATAAATAATTGTTTGAATGGTGAATAATATTATCTTCATCGATTTTGCGATGTGGAATACACAATATGTCCCATCTTTTCAACATGTCACCCTAGATACAAATCTATTATATCGCAATGGACTGCCGTTTCGCTGTCGAGTTTTTGAAATCAAATTATTTTTCCTAATCCGATATGACTCTCAAAAAAGTAATTTCAACAAAGCATCCGAGGAAGGTGTGCTGCTAAAAAGTCGATGTGCCATAAACTGCAAAATTAAGTCCCAGTTAGTCACATATTGCAATAAGATTCGTACGCCTTGGGTTAGCTTCAGAGCACGAGGGAAAACTGTCAGACGAGTACCTATTCTCATTTTATGCATATTATTTAGTAAAGATTACATTCGGCTATTAACCGTAGATGGCAGCTAGTCGATTTCTATGTAGACATTATCATAATTTTCTCAACTATAGCGCGGTTTAGGTATGTGTTTGAAAACAACACTGATTCTGCATGTGGTGGAAACTTTATGTTTTTGAGGCAGTCACGAAACTTAAAATTAAAATCGTTAAAATGGGGTTTCAGTTTGTTTAACGTTTGTGAAATATACTTAATAATAAATGCAGAATTATCTACGATTTTCGAACATTATTGGAAGATAACAGTTAGAAACTGTTTGTGGCTAAGAACTAATATATATGCAATTGTGTATTAGGTCTTTCGCGCCTAGTACCAAATTAGTTCAAATATGTCAAGAAGGACAAATGAAAGACATCATGAACTTTAAGTATAATATCGTGCACAGTCATTTGTGCTTACTGGCGACTCATCAGTAGGAGGCGGTATTACGCCCTTTACCCACTATATATTTGGAAGAGATATGCGGGGAGATTGGAAGATACAATCTCCTATACGAATTTGTAAACCTGCAATAGTGAAGTTGACTTTGTATAAAGTCTGCAATAATGAGATTGCAAAGCCAACTCACAATACATATAATATATAAACCAAGCCTGTAAATAGTACCAAACCTGTGGTTACTGTGTCAGAACATAATAGCAACATTAGTATTGCATAAAAATGTAAATGGTACCAACACTATGTATACTAGCGTTCATCGAAATTGCGAATTAAAACTATATTTGATTACCTGTTACTACCTCAAATCAATACGAGGTCTTAATTTTAGTTCATGATGTCTTTGGTTATCATTGAGGTCATATGTGAACTAATAGGGAGGTTTTCCTAATTTTATACAAACTAAACATAAAATTAGTGTAATATATAGAAAGCAGAAACGATTATTATTTTGTAAGAAAATGTTTAAACTTCAAGTTTCGGAAACTTGCACAATTTAATGAAGATTATCATGCAGCAGAAAACAGATGCAAACATGCCCTATTAGATTATTCAATTGAACAATTGTCGATTTTGTTGGTGATAAGCGAAAAGTTTGAGAGCAGCGTCCTGCCTAACTTTACTTTGGCATAAGACAGTTTAAGGAATTTTTTTTACATAATTCCAATGATATTTTACTATATATTTAATCTTATCTGCCTAATTTAATTTCCTTAACCTTTTTATTGACAACTTCATGTTATCGCTAATGAGCACAAATTTAGTAGCTAAATAATTTAGATTCGTAGCATTACGCCAACTTCACTTATATGCAAAATTTGAATCTGTTTTATTCTATTTCTAAATTAATGTAGGATCATCAAATTTTATCAACCATACATACAATGAAAATCTGAATGACAGTTCTGAGCAAACTGTCCGCATGTCATCTGCCAGTCACAATTTGACAACATCAAACTCACGCGTAGACAAAAACGTCTCTCCAAGCATAAACATTGCCGATTCAACAGACATGTTTGTCGACGAAAAGTTGACAATTTTAAAGTGTGGCAACGTAGACATTCAAGATGTCTCCAACAACTTTCAATCGCACAGCCCGTCTTCTCAACTTCCAATGAAGCATATCAACAAAGGTTTGATACACGAGTTAATTACCGATTCTACTACCGGAACGCCTGCCATTTGTCTTTCATCTAGAAATTTGTCCTGTTCTGCTTCATCAACACCATCTGGCACCAGTTTGACGTCATCCTCTTCATCATCTGTCACGGCATACGATAATTATCCTCTGATGGAACAATCACTTCAGAGGCTGGGTGTGTATATTGAGAACTCAGCTTTTGGAGTGCATTGCTCAGGAGAAGCCGATTCATCTGTTCCTGTGGGTCCATATGGTTCTCAGCTAATTGGCGGCAATTACTCAAACAGATCTGCAAAAGTAAATTGCCGAACAGGCAATAGAAGTTGGCATTCTGACGAAAGTATTCATTTGAAAGAAAAAACTGTGATTTCAGATTTAGGTAAGGAGCGTAATAATGCTTTATAATTACAATCGTACAAAAATGGCTTAATTTTTAAAATTTTATACATATTGAATTAAAGCGAGAATGCGAGATTATATATATATATATATATATATATATATATATATATGTATGTATTCTTTTGATAAAAGACTTTATGGCCGACAGTAATGAAGACAGATAAAGCAAGAATTTTGAACAAATTGGAAAAAGATGTAAAACCTGGAGTTTTGTGTGATTTAAAACCGACCGATCTTGATAAGCGTGTGCTTAACTTATCAAAAGTGCCAATCGATCAGCTAACAATGGAGGCACTATCGATGGGCCGAAATTATGGAATACATCCTTCTAATAAATGCGATGTTGATTTTGAGGCAGCATTTGAATTGCTATTCGAACAAAAACTGACTTGGAACCTACCAGTATTGATTATAAAAATTGGTTCAAGGCTACACTAGTTGATCAGGCTTCACATTTGAAATCGTGCTATTGTCACTTTGCAATTTCCAATGGCAGTTCAGAGTGGTAGGTTTTGCAATTATTTGAACAGAGATTTCGATTGATATTGACATGAAGTTTGACACAAGTTGTGTTTTATTCCTGCGCGTATTGTGTCAACCCTGAAGATGAGACTGGAAATTCGGTCACGAAAATTTGTAAAAGATCTCGTTCCAACGTCATTGTCAGACAATCAGCTGATAGAAGTCTTAAAGAAGAAGAAGAAGGGACAAGTGAGAACCCCTCAATCGAGGCCAACAATCAGAGCACCTGAAAATGTACAACATTCAAGATTTTACCGACCTAAGAGTGCTATCAATTGTCCCGCACAAGAAAAATGCGGTCAAATCCACAACAAGAAGGACAGCACTGCGCAAAAAGATTCAACATTTATGTACTATCTTTGTAATTGTATGCATACGTCAGGTTTCTTAGATAAGATATACACATTTTGACTTCTTGCAAAGATAACATTGTATGTATTTCCCTAACTGGTCAGGTGTCTGTCTAATTATGTTCGATCAAGATGACTTACTGAATATTTCTTTAAGAAGTAATAAAGTGATTTAGAGATTCAAACATGTAGTTGGTTCCCCGAAACTTTCGACGAGGCTGCATACAAACGAATCAAAATTATCTAATTAGAGTGAATTCATTCACTATAAGATACAACGATTCTATCAAATTACGTGTTGTTCATTATGTTTCCACATTTGCCTATATTTACATTTCCTTTAACTATAATCTATATTATTGAAGAAGAATGACGGATGTAAAATTAAATTTCGGTTTTGCATCAACGACGTTGTCCAAGAAGGCAAACGTAACCTACATCAATTTCCTTAGTATCGTCTATATTGTGCATCTACAAATTAAAATATAATTATTATAATCAAGGTTGTGGTTTTGATATAAGCACCTGACCCATTAATGTCAGTATAAACTAAGAATTGTTTAGTTTAAAAAGGAAATTCATCCAGGAGACCGGTTTCAACCTAGTTAGGAACTCTTCACGTACCGACCATAAATTGCCGCGGACAGGGCTCGAACCTGGGAAAGTCTGCTTCGGAATCTGGTGCTTTTACCACTAAGCCACTTTACCGCACCCTACACTACACAAAATTTACAGTTTTATACTAACTAATGGAGTTACCAATAAGAACGAAACTGGTCTACTGGATGAATTTCCTTTTCTACACTATAAAATTCTTAGTTTATACTGACATATGTGAGTAATTAATGGGTCAGGTGCTTATGTCAAGAGCGCAAACTTGATTATAATGATTGTTATCACCGCCCGCGCCACCTATTTTCGTTCAATTAAAATACAGGTTTTCCATTTCTGTGCCCAGTATTTAGAGCCGTAGGATTCAGAGCAGACCAGCTCATATTCTACGTTGCAGGATACGTGCATTGCATAAATAATACTTTTTGCATAAGCTAAATTTACATGGTTTTATTCGGGTCGGCAACAGAATTGTTCCTCTTTCGACGTAATGCTCAGGCCATCAAGATAATACAAGCACCGTGCAATTTTTATCAGTGAAACTCAATTAAATCAATACAACTGAATTATTTATGTATAGGCGTATAGGTGCGTATGTATGTACATGCATATATATATAGAAACTTGCATGTATATCACAAATAATGCACAAGAATAAAAGTGCAAACTATCTTTTAGGCTGTGATTTCATTGTTATTGAGCAACAACTTAGCAGTACGGGTGACGGACGGTAATATTTGTCACTATTATATATATAATTATATTATGATACTAATATTATATTCAAGGTTGCGACTTTGATATAAGCACCTTACACATTAAGTGCATACAGTTGCCAGTAAAAAGTAAGAATTTTTTAGTGTAGAAAAGGGAAGTCATTCAGAAGACCGGTTTCGTCCTAGCTGGGAACTCATCACGTACTATTCAGAATTACCTTTTTTACATTAAACAATGCCTAGTCTATACTAACAAAATGAGACGGATGGTTATATCAATATCAAAACCTTAATTTAAATAAATAAATTGTCATTTGCCAAAATTGCTTCAGGAAATCTGCATTTTATTAATAATATAAAATTTATTTATAAATTCTGTTATGCGATAGATACAGAATATTTTAATTCTAACCTTTCATTTCCGCATATAATAATATGCAACTCAACAGAAAACGACCTATGCACAGGATGCGCGAAGCCCATTCGAAATCAACCCAGCCTCCAACTTCTAGACGGACGAGTCTGTCACGAGTCCTGCTTCACGTGTGCCACATGTACTCGATTTTTGAGTAAAGACAACTATTACCTGTCGTATGACGGCCGTCTGAAGTGTCGAAGTGGTTGTTTAGCCATAGTTGAATCTGCTGATGTCCTAAATTCCGACAGGTGAGAATTATAATTCATTGCAATTATAGTTGACCAATGAATCGATACACATGAAAGTTCATTTCCACAAAAAAATATATTTAGCGTGTTTAATTACCCGACAGCCACACATTAGCAAAAGTAAAGATTCGTCTCGCAAAAAGCCAAAATCTTGCTAAAATAAGTTATACACGAATAATTTGTTTTTCCTCGAGAAGTCAATTAAAATTTTATTTTTTAACATTCATAAAAAAAAATAAAATTATCGGCATTTATGATCGTGACCTAGGTTGACATTTCATTGAATGTATGTAGGACCATAAGGGTATTGGGCCATATTTTAATTTTGAAAAATAAAAAAAATACACATCATCATCATAAGAATCGTCATTATTACTATAATTATAATTCCCATCATTCTCATCATTTTCGTCGCAAACGTCAACAACCTCATTCTTATAAACAATTAAAATTGTCATAGTTATCACATGAAAGCACTGTCCATTATTACAGTTTATTATGTTAAAATCTCCAATAAACCGAAGCCAATATCAATGCAACCAATATTTTGCCATCAAATTAAATGTAATTATTAATTCCGAAATTTTCATTATCGCTTTTTTTAACTATGCCAGCAATAATTTTATTAATGTTTCGGCCATGGATACAAAAAGCACTCAACTCATTAATTATCTTTTTCTTGTGTTGCGACACTAGTTGTTTCCTTCCGCTGTCTACCTGATTATGCCAAGATATTTTGACTCCCTTTTTCTGAAGTATTTTTCTATGGAAATCACATCACACAACAATTTGACAATCAATAATCAATGAATAATCAGGTAAACACCAATCCCAATGAATTTAACCAGTCGTCGAACAACATAACAAAACTACCGCCAGCCGCAACGCACTTATGTTGTTCGACGACTAGTTGAATTCATTGGGATTGGTGTTTACTTCAAGCTCGCAAACTTGATTTAAAGAATTGTTACCACCACCCGCGCAATCAATTATTGTTAAATAATCAGGTAGACAGTGGATGCAAACTACCTGTGTCTCACCACAAGGAAGAGGAAATTAATCTATTCCATGTTGTGCAACACGTTTATTTTACAATTCAATAATAACCAGCTCACTATAAAATCGCTTATCATAACATTACCATTGGGTACAATTAAATGAACATTGACAAATTGTTTGTAAAATGAGCATTGTTTGTGCAGGCGGTGATATAAATAATTTAAATCAAGGATACGATCTTCATGTAAACACCTGTCCCATTCTGTGCTTACATTTGTCTGCATCTATTAAGCCCTAAAGTTACATCTGAACAACTCCATTTTTTATTAGAGAACAGAAGTGGTATTGAATAGAATTATTTAATAATTAACCGAACATTAGTTGAATTATCTTTACTACAGACAAATTTAGGCAAACATTGTGAAAAGTGTTTATATCAAGATCGCAACAGGGAATACAATTTCCGGATCCATTAATATTAACTTAATTTTTATCTTATCAAATATCCCCATTTAAGTTTTCGTGTATATATAGCGGTTATAGTATGAGTTGTTTAAATCAGGGGAAAAACGTGTATGAAAGCACTAACACACAGTTAGTGTATAAACTTCTTTTTTATTTAGCCGCAATTCAATATATTTGCAACTGTGAGGTTCGGAAATGCGCTGCTCTCATTCATTTCTTGTTCAATATAACTTAAATCATCCGTTTATTTATGTATTAGGTATTGCGTACCTAGTAAAAAGTGAGTTCAAATAGGAGAGGGATATAAATCAAAATCGGGCTGAACGAAACGTTTAGTGTAAGGTACTCAAGCGTTTCTCGTTTGCTGGGGACTCATCGGTAGGTGTAATTTTCCTATGTTTGCTATATATTTGGTCAAGGAATGTGGGTCAGTGAGCAAAAAGCGCACGTGCTCATGAGATTATATCTTACGTTCATACTGACTTTGTTTAACGTTTCTGGTCCTGTGCGAATTAATTTGTTACTAGGCACGCAATACATAATTCACAATTGTATATACATTAATTCTGCACAACATTAAATGTACATTTATCATATATGAAATCTTCCTTTTTTGTTTGGGAAATATGTTTGTATATTGCGGAATTGTCGTCTTTTTACCATATTTCTAATCTAAATGTCTTGTGGATTCGTTTATTCAATAAACGATTGTTCATACCTACAAAGATCATATGAATAATTAAATAGTCAGACGTATTGATTACCATGGTATCATTTTCGCCTTTGTCGTTCACGTAAATACAGATTTTTAAGGTTGGAATAAATATTTTTGAAGGTGCGTTCCTTTCAAAGGAAAGCAAAAAATATTGTCTCTTGGTTATGTGCGATTACACTGTTACAATTAATCTTTCTAGAAGCCAAATTTCTGATAAATTTACCTTGAGAATTGCTACTTATAGGCAGTAAAATTGTTCATAACCGAATTGATTTATTATTTTGGAGAAGTTGATAAAGTGGGTATACTTAAGAATGAAGAATGCTCATATAATATTTTCATTTCTTATAAAAATTGGAGAAACTATTTCGAATGCAGGCAAGGACGGAAAATAGTTTATAATTTGCGGCTGGGTGGCTCATTTGTTACAGAAACAGATTCCGTACCAGACGTGCCCAGGTATGAGCCCTGCCCACCTCAAATTTAGTGATAAGTTCCCAATTATAACGAAACCGGTTTACTGGATGAATTGTCTTTTCCACATTGTTTTCACTGACTGCGCAATCTATGTTCGTTTAATTAAATAAATTGCCAGATAAGTACATGCATTTATAGCCGATATCCTGAATGATATATTGAACAAAATGCTAAATAAAAGCCACAACGTGAATAGAGAGAAGTTACTTCCAACCAAAGAATATTATATGTTAATTTCATTTGAACTTAGCGATATAAATATACAAAAGAATATTTGACAAAATATCAATTTCTGTTACGTTTTCTTGTCTAGCTAAAGAAGCATTTTTGGGCTATTGAGGCTGAATTGTAGATGAGGAACAAAAATTATTTGACGTTCCTATATTACACACACACTCTCGTTTAAACTATCTGTTTCTAGAGCTTTACAAATATGCATATACATTCAAAATTAATTGATTGGTCGGGTGGTGGTAACAGTTCTTTAAATCAAGTTTTTGTCCTTGAAGTAAACACCAATCCCATTGAATTTAACCAGTCGTCAAACAACATATGTATATGCATTGCGGTTTTATCCTCGCTAGTCAATCTGCCGCCTTGCAATGATGATGATCATGAAAGGTCGAAACGCGTCAGTGAGTTGTGGCTGGCGGTAGTTTTGCTAAGTTGTTCGACGAATGGTTAAATACAATGGGATTGATGTTTACTTCTAGCTCGCAAACTTGATTTAAAGAATATACATATACAGGTTCACATGAGAAGAAAATTGGTAAAATTTCTTTTAATTGCTGCACATAACATCAGAAATATTTGCTCGACAATTTAAAAACACTCACTGCAATCAAACAGTAAAATGTTTATATACTGTTTTGGCGGAGGACTAATATATATGCAATTATGTATTCGGTGTTGCGAACCTAGTAACAAATTAGTTCAGTTGTGACCCGAAGGATAAACCAAAGACAGAATAAACAGAAAGTATAATTTCGTGCACATTCGTTTCGTGCTTACTGGTGACTCATCAGTAAGAGCCGGTATTACGCCCTTTACCCACCATATATTTGGGTTAGGAATGTGGGAAAATATGATGTTATCTCCCTAGCATTCAGTTTGTACATAAACTGAAAAAAAACTGCTGAATTGTATAAAATGGCATCGTTTTGCATCAGCATGTGAGTAATATTTAACCAAAAACACGATGTTAATGACATAATTATAACCATCATTCAAATATGAACATCTGACACATTAAGTATATACATTTGTTAGTATAAACTAAGAACTATATAGATTAGAAAAGCAAGTCATCAAGAAGATCGGTTTCGTCCTTATTAGGAACTCATCATGTACTGGCCAGATTTTGCCGAAGAAAGTTACATTAGTTAGTATAAAACTAAAAATTGTGTATAGTGTGCGGCAAGGTGGCTCAGTGGTTGGGACTCCGGATTCCGAAACTGATGTGCCCAGGTTTGAGCCCGGTCCGCGGCATATTCTGGCCAGTACGTGATGAGTTCCCAACAAGGACGAAACCGGTCTTCTGGATGAATTGCCTTTTCTACACTTTACAATTCTTAGTTTAAACTGACATATGTAGGTAATTAATTGGTCAGTATTTTATCTCAATTTCACAACTTTGATTATGGTAAATATTATCACCGTCCGCGCAACTAATGTACGTTTAATCATTCAAATGATCACCAATGTAATATTCGTAAGCTGTAGTAACACAAACGCATTGTTATCCCTTAAATAGATATTAGCAACTAGCGCGCTACTTTCATTGACAGGGGCGCCAAAACTACCATCGTAAACCTTATTATTGTAGTGATAATCTTAATTGTGACAGGAAAGCGATTAATCATTTTGCAAGCAATGCTAACAACGTTTTACATCGTATCTTCCTTATAAGTTAGTTTGCAACTTAGATGTAAACACCAATCCCATTGTGTCTATCCAGTCGCAAAACATCCACCTAAAGGAAAAATTGACTAACCAAGTTACATTAGTTAGTATATAACTGAAAATTGTGTGTAGTGTAGTGTGCGGCAGGATAGCTCAGTGGTTAGAGCACCAGATTACGAAGCAGACGTGCCCAGGTTCGTATCCTGTCCGCGGCAAATTCTGGCCAGTACTTGATGAGTTCCCAATAAGGACGAAACCGGTCTACTGGATGAATTGCCATTTCTACACTATACAATTCGTAGTTTATACTGACATATGTAAGTAATTAATGGGTCAGGTGTTTATATCAAGACCGCAACCTTGATTATAATAAAAATAATCTAAATACAAGCATTGTTCACATGGAATGACGCGTTCGCGACATTTCATGATTTTCACTATAGCTCGACGGAAATCAGACTAGCAAGGATGAAACCGAAATGTATTTATAAGGCCTGGGAATTCAGATAGGCTACATTCACCTATAGCCGTCTCGTATACTTCTTACTTGACCGGAAATGTCGGCTGGAAAACTTCTACCAAGTTATGAAAATGAAATTTTTGCAGCTTTCATCACACGTACATAAGTTAGACCATGAAACAATCATTGCTAACGCGATAAGTGATATCAAATGCAATATATGCGAGACTACTAGCTGTGAGAGCCTTATATAGGCATTACAAATTCGTCTCCGTTGTTCAGCTTGCCGACGTGCTTTAATGACGTACCGAAGGAGAGCGAGACGCGTCAGTGCCTATGGCTAATGAGAGTTTGGCTATGTTCTGCGACTGATTGGATATAATGTAGTTGGTGTTTCTCTGAGGCTCGCGAAATTTATTAAAATAACTGTTATAAGCACCCGCGCAATCACATGTTGTTTAATTGCATAGCTACAAATCGACTTTTTAACCGAATAGTTGAGTAAATATATAGCCAAATACAGGGACCTATTCATTTCGAACTTGCCTGGACATACTCGTAGCAAAAAGATCAAATGAGCGGCGAAAATTTCACACAAATATTTTTAACGATTTTTAAGGATGAGATTCTGCATTTTCCTGCAACAGTTATTTTCCTCAACGTACAACTTGTAAAAGTCTCAAACGGAAGTCAAAGCAGGAAGGTATAATCTCATGCATATAAATTTCGCGTTTACAGGCGACTCATCAGTAGGAGCCGGTTTTACACCATTAGATCACTATATATTTGGTCAAAGAATGTGGGATAATAGGACGGTACAATCTACTAGACGAATTTGTAAACCTGCGATAGTGAAGCTAACATCATATAAAGTCTCTAAAATGCAACTTCAACGCTAACTCACAATATATAGCACATATACCGAGTCTGTAAAGGATACTAACACTATGGCTATTGTGTCAGTAACCGATACCAACATTTTAGTACTGAATTTTTACACAGGAGATTGTACCGTCCTATTATCCCACATTCTTTGACCAAATATATACTGGTTAAAGGTCGTAATACCGGCTCCTACTGATGAGTCACCAGTAAGCACGAAACGAATGTGCATGAGATTATACTTTCCATTCATGCTGCCTTTGGTTTATTCTTCTGGTCACAACTGAACTAATTTGTTACTAGGTTCGCAAAACCTAATACATACTTACATATATATTAGTTCTTCGCAACAAACAGTATTTAACTGTAATATATTGAATTGAATGATGTCATGCTTACTGCAAAATGTGATAACTGATATCGATGAAGGCCAGAGTGTATGGTTTAACTGGAGTAACAGGTGTTCGAAAATTGTTGTAATTCTCAATTTGGATGAACATTAGCATAAATTTATATCCATCAGGTTGGTATCATGTACCGACTCGGAAACCATAGCGTTAGTATCGGGTACTCATCGATTTAAAAAGGTATCAGTTACTAACACAATAGCCATAGTGTTAGTATCCTTTACAGACTCGTTATATATATTATATAGTGTGAGTTAGCATTGAAGTCGTATTGTCGTTGACTTCAGATTATGTTAACTTCACTATTACAGGTTTACACATTCGTCTAGGAGATTGTACCGTCCTATTATTCCACATTCTTCTACCAAATATATAGTGGTTAAAGGGCGTAATGCCGGCTCCTACTGATGAGTCACCAGCAAGCACGAAACGAATGTGCATGAGATTATACTTTCCGTTCATGCTGCCTTTGGTTTATCCTTCTGGTCACAACTGAACTAATTTGTTACTAGGTTCGCTAAACCTAATACATACTTGCATATATATATTTGTTCTCCGCAACAAACAGTATGTAACAGTCAAAACCGCAAGCTCGATTTGATTATCTTTACTCATAGTTATCTTTTCATCGGTATGAACTCCACCATCATCACTTTTATTTAATTAAAAGAATATTGGTTGCGCGGGCGGTGATTGTACTTAATATAATCAAGGTTACGATATAGATATAGACACGACCAATTAAGTACATACATTTGTCAGTATAAATTAAGTATTGCTTAATGTAGAAAGTTTCGTCCTTATTGGAAACTTTCAAACACTTGTCAAAATTTACAGTGGACAGGGCGCGAACATAGGTGATCTAACACCCAGGCCGGGAACGTGGCTCAGTGATTGTAGTAATCGTCACTGTTGTTTTACTGATCAAATTTGATAACAATTTGATCATTCTTTAAATCAAGTTTGCGAGCTTGTAGTAAACACCAATCTTATTTAAATTAACCAGTCGTCAGACAAGATAACAAAACTACCGCTAGTCGCACGCACTGACGCGTTTCGTCCTTTCATGATCATTACCAGAGTAAGACGGCAGATTGACTAGCGAGGATAAAACCGCAATGCATATCCAAGAAAAGCAAAGTTAGATATGCGGATCTCGTCTCTAGTAGTCTCGCACAATTTGTTATTGACTGGAAATGTCGGCTGCACAATTTCTATGCAGTCACAATCATTTATTTATTACAGCTTTCGCCAAAAATAAATATATAGGCAATAATTGCTTGCGTGGGTGGTAGTAATAATTCTTTAAATCAAGTTTGCGTGCTTGAAGTAAACACCAATGCCATTTTATTTAACCAGTCGTCGGACAACATAGCAAAACTACCGACAGTCGCACGCAAACTTTATTTAAAGAATTTCTGCTACAAGCGTAATCAATTATTGTTTAATTTGATCATTTTCGTATATATATATATATATATATATATATATATATATATATATATATATATGTATATATATATATATATATACCATGTCTCGATGGCCGATCGTACATGGGCTAACGGGGCTATGGCGGTGGTGTCACCAGGGCGTGGTGGATTTCCGACCGGCAATCGGATCTCCTATAAAATACCACATGAGCCCGACGACGGCACCATGACTCGGCGTGTGTTCCCCGCCACAAAAGGGTTCAACAGCCACAGGATTACATGGACTCCTGGACAGTACCCCGTACTTCCGAATGGCGAATGAGCTCTCAACAGCCACCGGCAACCATGCAACTTACTGCTGCCTTGCAGACTGCGCTTGGATGTGCAAAGGCTAGAGGTGCGTCCTCGATCAAAAAGCCGAGTGGTGAGGGGACACCACTTGTACCAAATTCCCAAGAAACTCCATGAATATGGAGCCGGCTTATCCTCCAGAAGGAGTCTGCCGCAGTAAAGTAAGTAAGTACAAAAGATTTTAAAATAATTTATATCACCACTGTACAAGCAGACGAATTGTGTGAATTGATAGTCCTAGCAGCAAATCCTCGCTATTTCCTTTCCCAAAATAATTATTATTAACAGAATGATCATTGTCAACATTGCGCTGAAGCCAAACTGCATTATATAAGTAGAATATAAATGCGAAATTAAAATCGTATAGTCATCTAAACAGAAAACTAACATCTGGTATGTGCATCTGGTTCCGTGAGTCAAAATAACGAAGAGATAAGTGGAGTCAAACGGAGCAAAACAAACTACGTAGCTCTCAGAAGAATTCCTTAAGCTATTAATAGCTCTTCAGCTAGTGGTATACTACGCCTGATTACTTAAAGTAAACAGCAAAACATTTCATATTTTCTTTTACTACATTGCTTATGGTTGGTCGGTCTCGTTCAACTTTGTCGGATAGAGCAAGGTATGAGGATACAAAAAACATTCCTTCCAGTCTACAATAAATAATTGAGAATTCTCAGCATGAGTGACTGAATCGCCAATAACCTGATGTAAAATTGTACGCTAAAGTGTGATTACAAAGACCATGAAAGCGCCAATTATCGTTTTGTCATTCGTAAAACTTTTGAGCAAGTCTGTCGATTTGAATTTATGCTTTTCCATTCTAAGGCGCGTCAAACCATTAAATCTTCATTTTAATCTAGTCTGCCATAATTAAAATAATTTTAAGTGATTCGAATAAAATATAAATTTATTGCAGACAGCGGAAAAACAGTAACAAATCAAATTTTAAATAAAAAATAATGAAGCAAAACGAATTTTCTAGAACAACATAAAGAAATTAAAAACGAAAAAACAATTATCTCAAGAATGTGCATTAATTTAGGCAACCATCCCGCAAAACATTTGTCCGTATCATTATATAAGCTCAAAATAAAGTCTTTATTTTCGAAGGTATGTATGTATGTATGTATGTATGTATGTATGTATGTATGTATGTATGTATGTATGTATGTATGTATGTATATGTATGTATGTATGTATGTATGTATGTGTATGTATGTATGTATGTATGTATGTATGTATGTATGTATGTATGTATGTATGTATGTATGTATGTATGTATGTATGTATGTATGTATGTATGTATGTATGTATGTATGTATGTATGTATGTATGTATGTATGTATGTATGTATGTATGTATGTATGTATGTATGTATGTATGTATGTATGTATGTATGTATGTATGTATGTATGTATGTATGTATGTATGTATGTATGTATGTATGTATGTATGTATGTATGTATGTATGTATGTATGTATGTATGTATGTATGTATGTATGTATGTATGTATGTATGTATGTATGTATGTATGTATGTATGTATGTATGTATGTATGTATGCATGTATGTATGTATGTATGTATGTATGTATGTATGTATGTATGTATGTATGTATGTATGTATGTATGTATGTATGTATGTATGTATGTATGTATGTATGTATGTATGTATGTATGTATGTATGTATGTATGTATGTATGTATGTATGTATGTATGTATGTATGTATGTATGTATGTATGTATGTATGTATGTATGTATGTATGTATGTATGTATGTATGTATGTATGTATGTATGCATGTATGTATGTATGTATGTATGTATGTATGTATGTATGTATGTATGTATGTATGTATGTATGTATGTATGTATGTATCTATGTATGTATGTATGTAAGTAGGTATTTTTGTATGTATTTATGTATGTACGTATCTAATTTTGAAGACAAAACACATTTAAAACAAAGTGGACGATGGCCGTTTATATCGAGAATACTAAATATCATTTTACAATCTTTCATTTATACACATGCTGAATTTTCATTTGATTATGTTGCTGACAACAAATTTGACTCGGTTTTACTTTTATTTCTTGTTTGATCTGATTAGTAATTGTGTATGCGTAAGTGTCTGTGCGTTTGTCTGATTGCATGTAATGGCCTTTCTCGCTGTATTGCAAAGTTAAATCTGCGATCTGATCATTTTGTATTGAATACTTGATAGTTAATCAACTGTTCGCATTGTTGGCTATTAAGTGTACGAATTTTATTTTTCCCAGTGTAGTCTTTTGTTTCTCCTTGTTCCGTATTCTTCTTTTCTCCACTTGATAAAGGCTCAGGTGCAGATTGCAGTATTCAATGCACATATTTTCTCGAAATATCTGTCCCCGTATGTGCAACTGCTTTATCCCATTCAGTTTGTTAACACTCGATCGAAATTTTGTTGAGTCAGCTCGAGGTGGTGTTTTTCCTTGCCTGGATCCTAGTAAATTGTTGTTGGATTGTGTGATTCATGGCCAATCGATTAGAATATCATGTTGATTGAACTTTTAAATATTTAGCATAGGTGTTTGTTGTTTTATATAAAGGGCTTCATAAATGTATAATAATTTTGCCGATTTAGTTTTATGTAGAATTGAAAAATGATCAAATTGAATGGGTGCCTCGTTTCCAATATATGATTGGAAACAGCTCATTTTCCTGACGATGACAAGACTTTTTTAATCAATTTCTGCGGTAAATGTTGCTGGATTCTGTCAATCAATTGCTTCTTCGTACGTCCAATATATGTGCTACCGCACATAAATGAGAATTTGTAGATCATAAATGATTTGGAGAGAATTGGAAATTGGTCTTTGGAATCCAATCTCATGATCATCTGTGTGCTAAATGTGATAAAAACTTTAACACTGGAAAAATTCTCCTTAGTTATTCTATTTAGCCGCCATACAATTATTGGGGTCGGTACGGCGCCTCTAATTGGTAAGTTTAGGAAAACCTGCTTGACGGTATCCTTTCTAGTGCGCATTTGTCGTGTTCTGATTTTGACATCAATAAACCGCTCTGGATAGTAGTTAATTAGCAAAGTTTTCATCAGGTAGCCCGGTTCATTCTCGATCGGAGCAGATCTTCCTGATTCTGTTCGTTAGGTTGTTAACTAAGTTTCTTTTGTGGGATTTTGGCAAATTTCTGTTGTAATGAATGTATTGCCCGATGAATGTGGACATTCCATGTATTGCCAGTGTCAAGTCCTCATTCACTTTTTAAGCGAGTTTGATTTCAAGGAAGAGAAAACTATTTTCTTTCTCTACCTCGACAGTAAATTTGATATCTGGATCGGCTCCATTGCCTTGTTTGACGATTTCGGATGGATCTGCCTTTTCTGAAATGAACATCATTATATCTTCCACCTAACCTTTGTAGAGTGCGGCCGGTTAATTATATGTTTCAGGGTCGTTTTTTCGAGATGATGCATGTATACATCTGCCAGGAGGGGTGCAATGCAGCTTCCCATAGCCACACCATTGATCTGACGGTTGTATTTCCCTTCAAATCTAAATTGCACGTTTTTTTTCAAGCTAATATGAGATATTTGATGTCATTGGTGTCTATTGGAAAATCGTAAAACTCTTTTTTAATCAAGTCATACAAGATCGTCTTTTTCTTACCCAGTGGAATTTTCGTAGATAAGGATGAGACGTCAAGGGATACCATTTTATTCTGTAGAATTTTCTTCCCCTTTAGTTCATCTGCTAGCTCGAAGGAGTCCTTGATTGTGTTTGCGTTTGTGATATTACGTATTGGTTAACATATTTTGTAGAGAAACTTAGTTGGTTTATGTTGCTGGGCATTGATCATTGACATAATGGGCTGCATCAAACGAGCTCCTGAGACTGTAAAGGCTTTATGGTCTTTTGGTTTGCCGTACAATTTTGTGGTGTTTGTTCCGACGGGTTTTGTCTTTTGGATGTTTTCTATGAGTTTTGATATAATATCGGAATCAGCCATCGATGTAAGGACGTGTTTTTCCATCTTTTTTAGAATTGCATTATTTTTTGATTCGATATTTGTTGAATCATCATTCTGTTTGATGTCTTGTTTGAATTGCGATTAATCATTTATAATCTCGGTCATGGACTTCCTATAAGCGACGGCTAAATAGAATAATTAGGGATAATTTTCGCCGTGTTAAAGTTAATTTCACACTAGGCACACATACAATCATTAGGTCGGATGCCAAAGCTCAATTGCCAATTCTCTCCAAATCATTCATAGTCTACAAATTCTCATTTATGTGCGGTAGTAAATATGTTGGACGTACGAGTAAGCAATTGATTAACGGAATCCAGCAACATTTACCGCAGAAATTAATTTAAAAATGCTTGATACCGTCAGGAAAATCAGCTATTTCCAACCATTTATTGGAAACGGGACAGCAAGTCAATTCGACCAATTTCTTAATTCTATATAAAGCAAACTCAGAAAATTTATTATTCATTTATGAACCCTTAATATAAAGCAACAAAAACATGACCTAAATATTCAAAAGTTCCATCAACATGATATTCTAATCGATTCGTCACGAATCACAAAATCCAACAACAGTTTACTAGCATCCAGGCCTGACCAAAAACCCCTTCTACGAGACTCAACAAACATGCGATCGGATTGGCAAGAGACTGAAGCAATAAAGCAGCTGCATATACGGAGACGGAAATTTCGAAACAATCTGAGCATTAAACACTGCAATCCGCACCTGCGCTGTTACAAAGAAGAGAAAACAAAAATACGGAACAAGGAGAAACGAAAGACTAAACTCGGAAAAATAACATTCGTACACGTAACAGCCAACAATGTGAACAGTTAACTTACTCTCAAGCCTTCAATACTCGATTGAACAAATCTCATACATCACTTTGCAATACAGAGAGAATGACCTTTACATGCAAACACGCACACGCACAAACACAAACGCATGCACATTTACTAATCAACTCAAACAAGAAATAGAAGTAAAACCGAGTCAGACTAGTTGCCACCCACATAATCAAATGAAAACCCAGGATGTATATAAATGAAAGATAGTAAAGTGAAATTTAGTATTCTCGAAATAAATGGCCATTATCCACTTCTTTATTAATATGTTTTCTTTTCCTATTAGAAATACAATGTATAATATTCAAATTCAATGGACATTATATATATAATAATATATATATATATATATATATATATATATATATATATATATATATATATATAGGAGAACAGAAAATTTAAACGTTGTGAATGTGGAATAATGAAAGAAACAACCAACCACGGCATCAGCTGCAGTTTGTTTATCTTCTCAGATTCGTATATGTAAACTCGTTTCGGCTATTAAATATAGTGATTGTAATAATGCTACTTTAACTGAAGATGCGTGCGATGATTCAACTATACGATACACAATTGCAAATTGTTTTAACTATTTGTTTTGAAACAGGTGTTTAAGCTGTAATGATCTGTTCATTCGAATAATTAAACATTTGGTCGATCGACCTACTTAAGTTGATCGAAAAATTGCACATGTTTAACGGTAAATAATATTTCAGGTCAACATTACCGTGTTGCTTTTCTTGAATTTCGAGTAAAGTTTGTGTGTTAGCTTAAAAAACACTCGAAGTTTAGCTACATTACGTGTGTGTGTCCATGCCGCTCCGACGTTTTCCGGTATTGTGCCGGAAATAACGTTCATTTTCAATGTGATATTTAGGTAACTTGCTTTCTTTTCAAGTCCCAATTATCTATGCTCTATTCAATTTCCCTATTTAAAAAGTGATTTCACTAATTGTTTATGGAAGCCATTAGACATTGGATAGTATTTGGCTTCAGTATATTCGTCATTTTTTAATCTCATTTACCCAATATTTCAATTCATGAAAATACCAATAACTGCTGCAATTCACACATTGTGCACAGAGATGTAACATAAAACACCGCCATAATGTAAATCTTGAATTCTATTAACAAACTCGAAAGAATTGGCACTCGGTTGTTTATCTATTAGTTTGTGCAATAATCCCAGTAAACGGACAAACCTTTTGGCCAATGCATTGAACGGAGAATTAATCATTGATAATATTGTTCCCATTGGAATACCAGTTTTGAGCATTTTGGTGGTCTTTAATACACTTATTTGAATGATACAAAGGTTTTCAGCTTCTGTGCAACGCATATTTATTATGATAACAAATTCATTTATTATTTTGCGCTCAATATCGTTAATTTCATCCGATTTATTGCACACACGTGCTAATTTTGAATTTTATTCAGTAAGTTATCAAGTTTTTTTGTATTCAGTCGGATTTGTCCACCACGACAACGTTCTTATCTTTATCAACGCGAAGTAATTCGATGTCTGTATTTAAAAGTTTCTTTGCCAATGCATGCTATTTCTTGGAGAATTTTAGCGATTTCATATTTGAATACCGATCAACTTATGTAACTTCAAACCATTTCTCATAATAAATGCATGTTTATTTCTAGTGGAAATTAAAATGCTGCCTCAAAAGTTATAACGCATTTATCCATAGGTCAATTCCATAGATTCCTTCCGTGGATAGGTTCTCCATTGTTATGTGATCGATTTGTAAATGTTATAGGTTGAGCACACATTTATCAATATCTGTCAGTTACAAATCACAGAGAACTCCACGCTTAATATCACTATTCTAATTTCACCAATATTCATCTTTTGTCGTTTTTTATAACAGCTGGCAAAATTATCAGAAATGGCATTCTTGCAAGAAGACATACGTCATCCAAGAATGTATTAGGTGTTGCGAACCTAGTAAAAAATTAGTTCAGTTGTGACCAGAAGGATAAACCAAAGGCAGCATGAACGGAAAGTATAATCTCATGCACATTCGTTTCGTGCTTACTGGCGACTCATCAGTAGGAGCCGGTATTACGCCCTTTAACCACTATATATTTGGTAGAAGAATGTGGAATAATAGGACGGTACAATCTCCTAGACGAATGTGTAAACCTGCAATAGTGAAGCTAACATAATCTAAAGTCAACGACAATGCCACTTCAACGGTAACTCACACTATATAATATATATAACGAGTCTGTAAAGAATACTAACACTATGGCCATTGTGTTAGTAACCGACACCAACATTATTGTACCGAAAAGTTACATGGTACTAACACTTTGGTTTCCGAGTCGGTACATGATATCAACCTGATGGATATCAATTTATGCTAAAGTTCACCGAAATTGAGAATTGCAACAATTTCTGAACACCTGTTATTCCAGTAAATCCATACACTCTGGTCTTGATCGATATCATTTAACACATTTCACGGTAAGCATGATATCATTCAATTCAATATATTACAGTTAAATACTGTTTGTTGCGAAGATCTAATATATATGCAAGTATGTATTAGGTGTTGCGAACCTAGTAAAAATTAGTTCAGTTGTGAATACAATTTTACAATAATTGATTGCGCGGGTGGTGGTAACAATTCTTTAAATCAAGTTTGCGAGCTTGATGTAAACACCAATCCCGTTGTATTTAACCAGGTATCGAACAACATAACAAAACTACCGCGAGCCGCAACGCACTGACGCGTTTCGACCTTCCATGATCATCATCAGAGTACGACGGCAAACTGACTATCGAGGATCAAACCGCATTGAATATATATGGAAATCAAATTTAGATATGCGGCTCTCACCTCTAGCAGTCTTGCATACATCGAACTTGACTGGAAATGTCGGCTGCACAATTTCTATGCAGTCACGAACATTAAATGTTTGCGGCTTTCGCCACATATGCATATATAGGCAATACAATTTACAATAATTGATTGCGCGGGTGGTGGTAACAATTATTAAATCAAGTTTGCGAGCTTGAAGTAAACACCAATCCCATTGTATTTAACCAGTCGTCGAACAACATAACAAAACTATCGCCAGCCGCAACGCACTGACGCGTTTCGACCTTCCATGATCATCATCAGAGTACGACGGCAAACTGACTATCGAGGATCAAACCGCATTGAATATATATGGAAATCAAATTTAGATATGCGGCTCTCACCTCTAGCAGTCTCGCATACATTGAACTTGACTGGAAATGTCGGCTGCACAATTTCTATGCAGTCACGAACATTAACTGTTTGCAGCTTTCGCCACATATACATATATAGGTAATACATTTTTACAATAATTGATTGTGCGGGTGGTGGTAATAATTCTTTAAATCAAGTTTGCGAGCTGGAAGTAAACACGAATCCCATTGTATTTAACCAGTCATGGAACAACATAACAAAACTACCGCCAGCCGCAATGCACTGACGCGTTTCGACCTTCCATGATCATCATCAGAGTACGACGACAAACTGACTATCGAGGATCAAACCGTATTGAATATATATGGAAATCAATGTTAGATATGCGGCTCTCACCTCTAGCCGATATTTACAGTCAAGTTCAATGTATGCGAGACTGCTAGAGGTGAGAGCCGCATATCTAACATTGATTTCCATATATATTCAATGCGGTTTGATCCTCGATAGTCAGTTTGCCGTCGTACTCTGATGATGATCATGGAAGGTCGAAACGCGTCAGTGCTTACTGGCGTAGTTTTGAGTTGGTGTTTACTTCAAGCTCGCAAACTTGATTTAAAGAATAGTTCAGTTGTGACCAGAAGGATAAACCAAAGGCAGCATGAACGGAAAGTATAATCTCATGCACATTCGTTTCGTGCTTACTGGCGTTTCATCAGTAGGAGCCGGTATTACGCCCTTTAACCACTATATATTTGGTCAAAGAATGTGGAATAATGGGACGGTACAATCTCCTAGACGAATGTGCAAACCTGCAATAGTGAAGCTAACATCATCTAAAATCAACGAAAATGCGACATCAACGCTAACTCACACTATATAATATATATACCGAGTCTGTAAAGGATACTAACACTATGGCTATTGTGTTAGTAACCGATACCAACATTACTGTACCGAAAAGGTACATAGTACTAACACTATGGTTACCATGAGATTATACATTCCGTTCATGCTGCCTTTGGTTTATCCTTCTGGTCACAACTGTACTAATTTGTTACTAGGTTCGCAACACCTAATACATACTTGCATATATATTAGTTCTTCGCAACAAACAGTATTTAACTGTAATATATTGAATTGAACGATGTCATGCTTACCGCGAAATGTGATAACTGATATCGATCAAGGCCAGAGTGTATGGATTTACTGGAGTAACAGGTGTTCAGAAATTGTTGTAATTCTCAATTTCGGTGAACTATAGCATAAATTGATATCCATCAGGTTGGTATCATGTACCGACTCGGTAACCATAGTGTTAGTACCATGTACCTTTTCGGTACAATAATGTTGGTATCGGTTACTAACACAATAGCCACAGTGTTAGTATTCTTTACAGACTCGGTATATATATTATATAGTGTGAGATAGCGTTGAAGTCGCATTGTCGTTGACTTTAGATGATGTTAGCTTCACTATTGCAGGTTTACACATTCGTCTAGGAGATTGTACCGTCCTATTATTCCACATTCTTCGGCCAAATATATAGTGGTTAAAGGGCGTAATACTGGCTCCTACTGATGAGTCGCCAGTAAGAACGAAACGAGTATGCATGTGATTATACTTTCCGTTCATGCTGTCTTTGGATTATCCTTTTGGTCACAACTGAACTAATTTGTTACTAGATCAATTAATAGTTCGAAGCAAATGTGCCACCATTTGAGCTCCGATCGTGCCAAATCTTGGCGATATTTGACGATATTTTCTTCGCTGTTAATACTTTCGTGAAAGTAACGCTTAAGTTCTTGAATTAGGATGAAGCAGACAGGTTAAAAATGGAAGCAGCATTCGAGATCTACATAATAAATATCTGTATACTGTTTTACTAAATGGATGTGCTTTATGCGAGATAACCTCTGTAAATTATAGATTAAAAATGAAAAAAAGTATTTAGTAAACAGACTATTTCCGACGATTTCAAAAAATCTTGTAAGATTATTCCCTGCACAAATGAAAACTCTGACTGTAGAGTTAGGGATAATCAAGTGTAGGCTGCACGAAACAATTATAGTTAGTTTTGAGGAAATTCGCATAAAAGACCCAAACAATATCGATGATGTCAACATGAATGTATCTGAAAAAGTGGCATTACTGTGATCTCATAACAAATACTGATTATTCTTTAGATAAGCTTATGTAATGCACGTTTGTATGTTTAAAACTATGAAATAATCAATTACATGTTAGTAAATGAATATTTACGTTCCTATTCTTTGAAATAAAGTTATTAGTGTTGATTCCTCTTTGCACACGTCAGACAGGTTATTTTAAGCCTATCTTACAGTATGGCTTATTAACGAGTATCATTCAAAATGAGGAAGGTGGCATGGTAATGTGAACACAAAAATGACAATATCTTTTCATGGTAAATAATCAATAATTAGTAAAATAATACCTTCGATTATGATTATTAATTAGGATGAATGAGAGCTAGAAAACAAATTTATAAAATGAAATGCTTAAAGAGGGATTTCATTTTTGTTGTTCGGATAGCACGATATTTAATTTAAAGGACCATTAATAAAAGTTACGCGCTGTAAGGGAACTAAATTAATGATGCATTGAGGAAATTTTAAACACTTACATTTTACCAACATCAAGGTACACGTGCAGTCAATTTTATGTAACTGATTACTTTGTGGTTATAATTATACACACACACACACACACACACATGAATATAGTATGCTTATTGAGAGAATCGTCAGTATTTGATATGAGATCAAATGGATGAGCAAACGCATGACCGAACAAACTTATCAAGTGAATTGTCAGATATGATTAAGTAATATGGAAGTACTTATGAATGAAACTATTTAAACTAATTTACCATTTTATTCAATTATGGCCCAATTTCTATGAGCGATGGGCTTGCCGTTGAAAAAGGGTCTTGGGAAAGAACTATAAAATATTCTGAGCTAAAGCGAGGACAGTAAATGTATTGAATTTATTTCTTAAAATAAGAACCGGTTAATTAATCCATTCCCTCTCCTGCTAAGTATGTCTATTAAAAATAATATGATAGACAATTTTGTCTCAAGGCAGTGAAAATAAACAACAGATATTGGCACGTCCAGAAACAACTTGAAAGGCAATTTGAGAATATTTATTTATTGCAAACGTGACATAAATCATTAATATTTAAATTTAAATTTGCCTTTCCTTTATATAATAAACGTATATCTCTTACACGCAAAATTACTTTAAACGTAATAAATTCATTGGTTCACGATTTCGAAAAACGCAGATTTCAACTTATAATGAAGAATACTAAAATATTTTCTGTGTTCATTTAGTTTTCACGCGCAGATGATTATGGATATATGGAGGATTTTACTGCTAGTGCATGCAAAAGAGATTTAACTGTTAAATATTAGAAATCAGAAATTTGATGAATTTTAGAACATTTTGCCCAACCGTGTATAAGATTTTAAAAACTGAAAATAATCGGGAAATAAAATTTTCTAAAATACAAATTAAATGGAATCCGTTCGGAATGGCTAATCGTTGTTTAAACAAAGATATTCAGATTGAGATAAATACTGCAGCGATTGAAACAGCGCATTTACTTTCAGATTAAAATGGGTTAATTTTGAATTATGCATAGCCAAATTTGTGCTTAAGCAAGGAGAAGACAAAATAAATTTATCTTTTAAGTCAAATTCCAAAAGAAATGTTAATGACAAACAATGTGATATTATTATTACCCGTTTTGCGATCTTTATATAAGCACCTTACTGATTATATAATTACATATGTCAGTATAAATTAAGAATTGTAGACCTGTTTCGTCCATATTGGAAACTCATCATGTACTGGCTAGAAATTACCGCGGACAGGGCTCGAACCTGGGCGCGTCTGCTTCGGAATCTGGTGCTCTAACCACTGAGCCACCCAGTCGACAGGGTACCTCCTTATTGGGAACTCATGTGCGGCAGGGTGGCTCAGTGGTTAGAGCACCAGATTCCGAAGCAGACGTGTCCAAGTTCAAGTCCTGTCCGCGGCAATTCCTGGCCAGTACACGATGAGTTCCCAATAAAGACGAAACCGGTCCACTGGATGAATTGCCTTTTCTACACTATAAAATTCTTAGTTTATTCTCATATATAAGTAATTAATGGGTCAGGTGCTTATATCAAGATCGAACATTGATTATATTAATTGTTATCACTGTCCTAGCAACCAATGTTCGTTTAAACATTGTGATATGTGTGAATGAATACAAAGTAGGGGAATCTGCTCTGATAAACGTAGTGATTATAATGATAAGGTATATGAGCAATAAAATAAAATAAATTTATACACGAATATAAATCAAGAGAGAGAAGTGAAATTATCAATCAATTATATGATTGTCTATTGTGAACTGGATCAAGCATATTGTATCTCTCTCATACAAAGTGACACATTCACGCCAAGAGAGTTCGCTTTAAAAACATTGTCTAAAACAGGTAAAGATTTGAGAATTTGTTGCTAATGTCCGCTGCTCCCCAACCTAAAAAGTTTTGCGTGGTTCTATGTCTTAGAATGGCGAACTTTTTGGGGAATTTATAAATTAATACAATTTACTTGAAATCGTCAAAAATTGTGAAAGCTTGTACGCGGTATTAAAGTGCACATTCATTACTGTACATAAAGAAACAGAATATTTGTACAGAATATACTGGTTGATCACACAGTAATATTAGTAGGAAGTGAAATATTCATAAAGCATATTTAGGACAAGATGAGCGGATGCATGGCTTCTAATTATTTAAAATTTGGGAAGGAGCTTTAAATAGCAAATAAGAGATATTTTAATGACCCAACGGATTCCAATTCCGATAGTAACGAGTTTCGTGCATTATATGGAGAAAACGTTCTTAGATATTACGTCGTTTAAATCAAGACCTTATTTATGGTTACTGTATGATTTTTCTAATTATGGAGAGGAAGACAATACTTTTTTTTAAATTTAGCTAGGTAATCGGATAAAGAAATATTTACGATTGTAAAGGAATCATTTTATGAATTAACATTTATGGAAGTCAACTTAAATAGAAATGATATAAACTTATAAATAGACAAGTATGTATTAGGTTTTGCGAACCTAGTAACAAATTAGTTCAGTTTTGACCAGAAGGATAAATCAAAGGCAGCATGAACGGAAAGTATAATCTCAAGCACATTCGTTTCGTGCTTACTGGCGACTCATCAGTAGGAGCCGGTATTACGCCCTTTAACCACTATATATTTGGCCTAAGAATGTGGAATAATAGGACGGTACAATCTCCTAGACGAATGTGTAAACCTGCAATAGTGAAGCTAACATAATCTAAAGTCAACGACAATGCGACTTCAATGCTAACTCACACTATATAATATATATACCGAGTCTGTAAAGGATACTAACACTATGGCTATTGTGTTAGTAACTGATACCTTTTTGAAATCGATGAGTACCGGATACTAACACTTTGGTTTCCGAGTCGGTACATGATACCAACATGATGGATATAAATTTATGCTAAAGTTCACCCAAATTGAGTATTACAACAATTTCCGAACACCTGTTACTGCAGTTAAATCATACACTCTGGCCTTCATCGATATCAGTTATCACATTTTGCGGTAAGCATGATATCATTCAATTCAATATATTACAGTTAAATACTGTTTGTTGCGAAGAACTAATATATATGCAAGTATGTATTAGGTTTTGCGAACCTAGTAACAAATTAGTTCAGTTGTGACCAGAAGGATAAACCAAAGGCAGCATGAACGGAAAGTATAATCTCATGCACATTCGTTTCGTGCTTACTGGCGACTCATCAGTAGGATCCGGTATTACGCCCTTTAACCACTATATATTTGGTAGAAGAATGTGGAATAATAGAACGGTACAATCTCCTAGATGAATGTGTAAACCTGTAATGGTGAAGCTAACATAATCTAAAGTCAACGAAATTGTACCGTCCCATTATTCCACATTCTTCTACCAAATATATAGTGGTTAAAGGGCGTAATACCGGCTCCTACTGATGAGTCGCCAGTAAGCACGAAACGAATGTGCATGAGATTATACTTTCCGTTCATGCTGCCTTTGGTTTATCCTTCTGGTCTAAACTGAACTAATTTGTTATTAGGTTCGCAAAACCTAATACATACTTGCATATATATTAGTTCTTCGCAACAAACAGTATTTAATTGTAATTCTCAATTTGAGTGAAATTTAGCATAAATTTATATCCATCAGGTTGGTATCATGGACCACTCGGAAACCATAGTGTTAGTATCCGGTACTCATCGATTTCAAAAGGTATCAGTTACTAACACAATAGCCATAGTGTTAGTATCCTTTACAGACTCGGTATATATATTATATAGTGTGAGTTAGCATTGAAGTCGCATTGTCGTTGACTTTAGATTATGTTAGCTTCACCATTACAGGTTTACACATTCGTCTAGGAGATTGTACCGTCCTATTATTCCACATTCTTCTACCAAATATATAGTGGTTAAAGGGCGTAATACCGGCTCCTACTGATGAGTCGCCAGTAAGCACGAAACGAATGCGCATGAGATTATACTTTCCGTTCATGCTGCCTTTGGTTTATCCTTCTGGTCACAACTGAACTAATTTGTTACTAGGTTCGCAAAACCTAATACATACTTGCATATATATTAGATCTTCGCAACAAACAGTATTTAACTGTAATATATTGAATTGAATGATGTCATGCTTACCGCGAAATGTGATAACTGATATCGATGAAGGCCAGAGTGTATGGTTAACTGTAGTATAGGTGTTCGGAAATTGTTGTAATTCTCAATTTGGGTGATCTTTAGCATAAATTTATATCCATCAGGTTGGTATCATGTACCGACTCGGAAACCGTAATGTTAGTATCCGGTACTCATCGATTTCAAAAAGGTATCAGTTACTAACACAATAGCCATAGTGTTAGTATCCTTTACAGACTCGGTATATATATTATATAGTGTGAGTTAGCATTGAAGTCGCATTGTCGTTGACTTTAGATTATGATAGCTTCACCATTACAGGTTTACACATTCGTCTAGGAGATTTTACCGTCCTATTATTCCACATTCTTGTACAAATATATAGTGGTTAAAGGGCGTAATACCGGCTCCTACTGATGAGTCGCCAGTAAGCACGAAATGAATGTGCATGAGATTATACTTTCCGTTCATGCTGCCTTTGGTTTTCATTCTGGTCAAAACTGAACTAATTTGTTACTAGGTTCGCAAAACCTAATACATACTTGCATATATATTAGTTCTTCGCAAGAAACATTATTTAACTTATAAATAGACGTTTGTATAAAATCCAGTTTTATGGCAGCTATTATTTATTTCAAATCTTTTCATCCATATGGAAGTGCAATCTTTTTCTTAAATCAATGATAAAAACAAGCGTGAAAAACACATGAATAAAATATGTATATTTTAAATAAGGCAGATTGCGAGAAAGTTTCTTTGTTAATGGCTACATTCATAATATAAGAGAAAAAGCGATAATAAATTTCATAAGCAAGTATAATCATAATTGGAGATACGTGAAGTCAGACAGAACAAAGAAGAAAAATAAGGTCATGTTAATACCGGACTGCAAACAAAAAATGTATTGATGAAATACAGCATGCTAACAATTTCAAAAAAAACATTTACACTATGGATAAACTTCACAGCCAAAATGAGATAATTAAACTGTTGGACATATTTGGAGTGCATAATATCCAATGTTTAAGCCGTAAAGTAATGTATATGGGTAAAATCTTGAGCCGAAAATGGGTAAGAATAGGGGAATAGAAGAGTGCATGAAATTATAGACATGTTAATTAGATCAGAACGTGCACATCAAACTGTAGAGACGAATCAAACAATAAATTGGGACGGTTTTAGGCGCCCGTCAATATGTCGTCGTAATCGATCGATAATATAGACTGGAAAATCTAGCATAACTTATGGAACGGCCGTAGGAAATACACAAAGCTTGATTTTGAAAAGCGCAATGAAAAGTGTAATTGCACGAAACAGAATCCGAAAAATGCAAGAATGTTGGACTAAGATTACCTTACAGATGCCAGGCGAAGAAAAATGAACAATCTCTTAAATAATTTGGGAGTAAATTCTAATTTAAACCTTTATTTCTTCATACCATACTGTATATATTAAAAAGGTTCATTATTTATTAAAGAACGGCTGAGATAAATATCATCTCTTCTTTACATGTTAATGACTTTTCATGCAAATAGTAATTAGCAAAATTTATGTTCTTGCTCCCATTTATTTTAAATTTATTTATTTATTTAGCTCAATACTTTACTATCTTTTAAGTGTTAAACCCGTCGGTATTTTCCAACATCTGCATTCACATCATCTTGCCTAATTCCTGGCCAGGAAGGTCACTCGTAAATACATAACTTGTTAAAGTAAAAAAAAACAGTTAGTTTGGTTTGTGGAAAATAGAAAAAACATTAATCATTTTAGTTTCACTTATTTAAACGTGAACGTGCAGTTAACTCTTTTTAACTAATTATTTCAAGTTTCCACAGGCTTACGCACACACATTCACGCATTACGTACAAATGACTAGAATGAATTTGAATAATGTTTTGATTTTGTTAGACTATCGTGTGTATTGAAATTTTAAATTCAACAGAAGTGTGTTTATAATCTGCCAAATGAACACGTAAACGTGTAATTAAATCGGATCAAATTTTTAATCACCAATTGTCTTGTAAATGGTGTATTCTTTACTCCAGTTGCAAAAAAAAATTTCTCAATACTTAAATTTTATTGCAAATAAACAAGTATAATAAGCTTCATATTAATTATATATGTATTTGTACTATAATACAAGTAATTAACTTACCACTCTATTTCTTGTAAATGAAAATTCCATAGTTAGGCTAAAATGCACAAGGTAAAAAATATTTAAAATAATGTTTCAAATGATTAAAAAACTTATCATTATTTTCATAATTTACATTGTAATTTTGGTATTGAGTCTGGAGATAAAATTAAGATTCACTACAAATGGATTGCAAAAAGGATCACATTGAAAAAGTAAATTAATTTGTTTTTGAAAAATATGTGAAAATTAAAATGAATATAATATTTGGTGTTTCAAAGTATACTCTAATTGCACCGTCAAATAAATGATTAATTTCACAAAAAATTGCGTTTACTAGATAAAATAATAATATTATTTATAATAAATTTATTCCATTTTAAAATAAAATATGGTAATTTTAGTTGTTTAACAGAAATAACTTTAAGCAGCCAACAAGTCAAATGGAAAACTAATTTTATTTCTAAATAGGTACATCGAACCAAAATTAATCTCTTCATACGATTTCCACAACTTCAACTTATCAGACGATGTAACCTCATTAAAACATGGAATAGTTTTAAATATGAAGGGAAATCAAATGCCTAATTCCAAAATGAATCTTGTGTATTTTGCAAGGTTAACAAATAATATGTTAAAAATTATATTAGTTAAAATATATTTTTTTAAATAATTGTTAAACAAGGCAGTTATTTAATGATACATTTTTGCACAAAAAAACTATTTTGAATAAATAAACAATCCGTGTTTCCATTGGTGTTGATAACAATTCCTTGAATTGTGTTTGCGAACCTCAGAAAACACACAATCCTATTAAACTTGGCGCAGAACACAGAAAAATTGCCGTCCGTTACACTCGCACACACACTGACTCATTTTGACGATTCATAAGCGCCACAATACCACTACAGCACACACACTTACGAGGATCAACGCACAATTGCAAATATTATATGAAACTCACACATCTAATAATATTGAATACAGAGTACTCGTTTGGAAAAGCCGGTCGTACAATTTCTTTGCCCTCAGGAAAATAAGATTTAAATTCAATTAATAATTGCTTCAGAAATTGGTGAAAACCATTCTAGGAATCATGCTTGTGAACCTGAGCTAAACAAAATTACTTGAAGCTCGTAAACATGATTTAAAGAATTGTAAAAACCACCCGTGCAGTCAATGATTGTTTAATTGTATTACCTATATATATATGACAAAAGCAGAGACTGCAGAGAAATTGTGCAGCCGACATTTCCAGTCATGTACAATGTAATTTAACAATAATTGTTTGCGCGGGTGGTGGTAACAATTCTTTAAATCAAGTTTGCGTGCTTGAAGTAAACACATGGTCTTATTATATTCCAATTCAACGCCAAGAATTCATTTGTCAGGATTACAAAATAATGGTATTCTAATAAGTCACACGAATTTTTTGATTTTTTTAAAAGTAATTGATCATCTATACTAATATTTTACGCATTAAATATATGTATATATATATATATATATATATATATATATATATAAAATGTCGTTACACAAATTAAAAACCTGTTAGTACATTGTTCTTAAAAATATCTGAATGGAAATGCCAGCTACTAGAGTCAATCAGTTGCTATTCTTTACGTCAGGCTTATGGGTTTGAGATAAGCAAAGAATCAATTGTGTGCTCGGTCTTAAGCACAGACACCTTTGGAACCTTAGTGACGATCGGCGGAGCACGACGTCACGCTGACTAACAAAGATCGAATTGAAATGCACATTAAAGTAAAAGAAAATGGGATATGCAACGCTCAGATTGCGGTTTTGCTTACACTGCATATTGCCGGAATTTTTGGGCTGCAAATATTTCTATGCAGTTTTGAAACATGAAATATTTGCAGCTTTTATCACACAAACATAACATATCAAATTAAAACAACACTTATTGCCGAGTGCGTTTATACTGTTTTAATAAGCTGTTTTGCTGCTCTCAACTTTAGTAGGCGCATGAAGACGTATTGCATTGGTAAAACAAGCTGGTTGAATTTCGCTTTCTATGTTAGCCTCGCACACGTCGACAAGCTCACATGAGATTTCGAATATACTTTATAAAATGTTTGGCTACATGAAACTACAGTGAATAGTGCACGGCGATACGTACATGTTGGGCCGTGATATCCTGACGGCAAAAGTAATTGAAGCACACCTACCGCATATCGACTGCTCGTGAACGCGTCATATTATATCTGCATTGTCTGTATGTGTTATTTAATAATATCGATTGGTCGAATTTGTATTTTAGAACACTGCTGATGACCATGATTTTTCTAAATTTTTATTTTATAACTTTTATTACTAGATACATCACAATATTTAATAATATTTCAAACCTGAATTAATATGTATGACTATTCGCGACATCGACGATTGCTTAGAACCTATTCTTGCCCTTAAAACGTTAAATTTTTATAATTTATATTTATGTGTTATAATTATAAAGCAGGTTTAAATTTTGCATATCTTTTCATCGTTTAGGGCCCGGTTTCCAAATGATGTAAATTTATATAACATTTATCGGTGGAATTTCCTAACTGAATTTTTTTTTATTGACCAAATTTGTATATTGAATTTTTTAAACAAATTTGATTTTGCCTTTATTGTAGAGGATGTTGAATCCTCCGCCTTTTATAAAATGACCTTGAATGATAAATTTAAACCACCATAGCTGATTGTAACAACTTTATTTAAAAAGAATTTTTTCTTTTTATTTTCCAGAACATTCTTTGTTTAAAGACTTGATTTTTTAAATTGTGCGCTATTTTCAGTTTTTGAGTATCGTGCTTCCGAGCTGGTTGTAGATTTTCGTTTGCTGCATTTTTAACATTTCTCTCCATAATAAACGATTACAACATTATCAATAAACATCTTTCGACACTTGCCTTGTGTTCTGATATAATATAACACTGAGGAGGAGTCTTGGAACAGGTAATTTATTTATTATTGTGGGTCACGTACACATCAAAGCAGATTATTGCTGAAGATATAGCTTTCCAACTTTCACCTTCCAAACGCCATAAAGTAATTGTCAATTTGAGTACCATAATTCTTGATCATGAATGCCGATATTAAATTAGAAGATGTATTTCATTTAGGGCAGGACCTAATGGATTTAAATCTTATTGAGACAGATAACAATGTAGGCAAAACAGACTCTACTGTGAATGTTAGGACTTCTAGCGAACTGGCATCTATGGGGCTTACAAATACTAATAGGTTTGGGGCCTCAACATTATGTAATTTTTTTAAACTTTTTTAGACAATTGAACTATGCACTAATGTGCCAGTAATTGTGTTTTCTTTACAATGTTCTTTTGTTTTTACAATGTTAATACCTTTTAAATAATATAAATGGTCGAAACGATTTTTCAGATTATTCCAATAAACATAATTCATATACTAACACAAGAAATTACTGTCGGCTTTTAACACTACACATATATTTGAACTTTAAATAGAAAATGAGGTGTATCATTACATAGAATGAAATATCAAAAGAATGCTGTCTGTGAATTTGCAAACATTTTATTATAGAGCTAGGGCCAGCGAGAAAATTTCCGGAATAATTACGTATTTTTGCCTTGTTAAAAGCATGTGGATTTTATATTGATAATTATAATTTTTGCATGTAATAATCACATGAGGTTGTGTAATGTTAGTAATAACACATTCTTAATTGATAAATAAAATTACAGAAATTTACTTGTGTATATAATTAAATTTATAAGTCTCTGCCTTATAATTGTTATTTATAAAATTTGTTTTATATAATTGAAGAGTTAAATCTTCATTGAACGGAGTATCTCATTTCTTAACAAGTTATTGTCTTAATAGCTTCTTCAATGTTTAGCATAGTCGTTTTCGGCATAACGTTAGTAAATTTTTCTTCATAAATAAATTATATAACTATCTTCAAACAAGCGATAACAATTTATTTATGTATTTGGTTTTCAATCTTATTCAAGTAGAGAAAGTTGTTTCACCAATACTTTTTCTCTAAGAGTTTTTGTATACATAAAGATTAATTTCATACATTGAAGATTGACTGAAAAGTCAGTGTCATATATCATTAAACAGCTATTACTTACGCGGTTGATGATAATATATGAGTAGCTTTTTTCACTCAAGTTCAAATAATTCAAATATCTTTATAAAAAGATCATTTACCTGATCTTATTTTTTCTGACTTTTTTGAAGTAGGAAAGCAATATAACCAAGTGGGTTACTTTTGTAAGTGAAATATACACTTTTTTTTAAATTTGAGCGCTAATACCGAAATGAACAATTATTCTGTCTATTTTACACGAGTGAAATGTCTAAGTGTTATTTATCTATTAATTCAATGTTTTACCATGGTAATGATTTTAGCGCGTAGTGATAAATTCGTTTAATTCAAATTGGCACTCTTTAAACAAAAAAACAAGCTAAAACATCCTTTTTCCAGTTTAGATTATAATACTCAATAAACACTCGTCTTAAGTAGAGCATTTATGTTGCGCAGTCAAAAATTCTATTATCTGCAATGTTTCATACAATGGGAGATAAGAAGCCCCATATAAGCAATACGTCATATTTGATATCAACAATGTGATTTAATTACTATAATAATTACTTCATTTGTCAGATTAACCTAAGAATTTTATTGTGTAAAAAGATAATTCAATATGCTGTTTCATCTTTATCGGGAACTCATCACGTACTGGCCAGAATTTGCGGCGGACAGGGCTCGAATCTGTACAATACTTAGATTATACTGACAAATATGAGTAATTAATAGGTCAGGTGTTAATATCAAGTTCGCAACCTTGATTATAGTAAATTTTATCACCACCCGAGCAACCAATGTACGTTGATTTATATAAATGCAATTTAATCTCATTTAGTAAACGTTATACCAAGGCTTTTCGTGAATCTAGTGTTGTAGAAATCCTTAGATGCCTTGAGCTGACAATATTCTAATCGCCTAGGTTTAACAAAAAAATAATTGTAATAGCAGAGTTTTAAGCTTAATTGATAAGCAGGTTTGAAAATATATTTCAGAAATATTTTTATAAAATCAAAAATATTTAACCTTTTTATGATTATGAATTTATTATAGACACGTTTCTTTGCGTGATTTTGGATAAACTGATTTTTTTCATTATTAACATCACACATTTTACGAAAGTGTTATTTCGTTTCTGTTCTTAAAATCTCGCTTTCGTGTGTTTGATTTGTGAATTTCCTTTAGAATTAGACGTAACATTCGCTTTCGTTAAACTATATCATAAAAATTATTAAATTAGTTAAATTTTGTGCGTCCGTAATCAGTCAAAATCAATGTTCTGTTTTCAGTAAGGGAGTTTTGCTCTCTTATTTTTTGAAATGTCACGCTATATAGCAGGCTGTTTTCAAAATGTTAAGGAGGCGAAAAGTGTTTAACAATACAAACAAAACATTGATTTTTTTATTATACGCAGCTTATAATACGTTTAAATTAATGCTGCAATTTATTTTAAAAATTAAACTTCGGCTCATTTAGTTAAGTGCAATTTTACACACACGGTCTGAAATATTCATTTAAAAATCAGCTAGACATTTATTGTGCAAAGTCGGATGACGTAGTGAAGATATGCTTAATTTTAACTTCGTCATCTTTGGCTGAAATATGATATTGTTGAGCTTGGATTTTTGTCTCGTTTTTCTTATTCAGGCATTCAAAATTTTACTTCAAGTCAGAAATTGCTTTGATACAAAACCAATAGATTTGTATAAAGGGCTACTTAAGGTTGTCATATTTCTACGCGATGAATAGCAAATATTCACTGCAAATAATGATATTTTGAGGAAAATATATTGTGCACATTAATTAATCTAATTTATGCTTACAACGATCGATTAAATAAAACAGTGATTATGCTATTGTAATTTTTGAATTTCTTGCGTAAAATACAAAACATATTTCAGAAAGAGGTCTCCATAAACAGATATTTATTCTCAAGTCAAATTCAAGCCTAAATCGAATCAAAAATATTTTTTAATGCGTTAATTCGGAATGCAATCTAAACTTAATTAGGGAACGATATATTTTTCAAATGTAGTTAACACACTATTGGTTTAACAATGCTTCATAATGCGTTTTGATTAATTATTGAGCCGAGTGATGTTAAGTCATTGTTACTAGCATTTTTCTTTACACGAAAACCATATTAACACTCAATAAAATTTTGATGATCAGAAGCTTGCATTTTTGTATTTTTGGCTTTTATGGCATTTTTTAGAATGATCCATATTTTCTATGCGTTTTGACGGTGCTTTAAATTTAGTCTAAATTTGACAATTGTGAAATTAAGTTGTTTCTGAATTTTGTTTGCATTGCCAATATTTGACGTCTGCATTCGCCTGGAGCCTAAAATCAACGTTTATCACTAGCTTTTTATACATTTAAAATGCTTTTTAATAGTGCAATTACGGTTACATCTATGTCCGATATATTACATATTTTCATTCGTCAACCTGTTTAAACGTATAAATAATAAATTACGGATTATTTTTCGGCACAAATGTTGCTCTAGCTACATTGCCTTACGTCTATTTATCGAGAAACTTACATTGTTTATTTAAAAAAAATTTCACTAACAAAATATAACGTAAGAACTTCAAAAAATTATTCAGTAATGTATCTACTCTTTAAATAATAATGTAAATACGTTGCTTTTGATTGTAGAAAAAATATATCAAACGCGAGACTGATTTATAAACATTTCAAAATTATAAACGTTTCCAGAAAAATATGACCCTATTAATTATATAGCATAATTAAACAATTATTCCATTATCAGTAATGCATTCTTCTTGTTGGTAAGACTATTCTTCAGGTGATTTTTAAATTATGATTTAATATTACTGGATAGGCTTTAATTTGAATTTATTCTGTATTTGGAAAATATGGATAAAAATTTTTTCTTTACTCCACAATTCTGCGCTATTGTTTCATAGTTTATTTATTAAAATGTATTATCTTGCTGTAAATGTTGAATTCAAAGCGACTGTGTTTAATTTCGCTGATAGATTTTAAATAAATTTTCTTCAAGGATTTAGATTTAAATTTATTAATTGGCAGATAAACCATATTTTTACTAATATAGGAGCAATTGGGTAAAATTAAATTTAACTTTCACTTTAACCATCCGTGTTGGTTCTATTAAACGCTACACCTCACAATATAAAATTAAAAAAAATTCTGCTGCGATTGAAAGGAATACACACAAAAGCACACAAAAAACTTTTCTTTGGAAGTTTAACTCATTTTGTTATATTTTGTATCATTATAACTGTTTTTATACGAATTTTAATTTAGTTATAAAGTTTTAGGTTTAATCTGGAATTATAAAAAAGTCAACATTTTATTAGAGCTTTAAATTTTTATGTAGTAGACTAAATTTGTTTTTCACAATGCGAATTTATAAAATTTGCTTATATTATGCAAATTTGATAAAATATTTCTAATGGTATACATTATTAAATTTTGTGCAAACTAAAGATAAATAGCTCCAAAAACGTTAGAACGGAGATACAAAATGTATCGGTTAAGGTAAAATACAAATATTATAACATAAGACGGCATTATTACTATTTCAAAATTTACATTTGAAGATTTTTGTTAGTTTATTTTATAAATTAATAATAGTTACCTATAATTTGCTTGACTTGCGGTTTGCTCATATGCATAGTTTGGAAACCAAGTAAAGATATTAGGACATAATTATATTTCAGCTAATAATTTTGGGACAATTTGTAATTTTAAAATGTGAGAGAAAATAGCGTAGGATATGTATCTTTGACAATCTGCAACAATTTCGAGGGTGATGGGGAGGCGTCACGATTGATCCGTATCATTATATACGGGAGGATTCATACAAATATTTATTTTCTATGTATTTCTGTGAAATATTATTTTGCTGAAGCATTATCGTTTATGCTTATTATTTAGTTACAAAATGCTTTGAGAAATTATTGTCAGGTATGCCAACTTTCATGTTATCATTCAATAACGAAACAAGACAGAAATACAGGAATCAAATTACAATACTTAATTTAAGACTAACAAAAGACAGTAAGCTGCTTTTGCATTAATGGACTCCAGGATATTCTACTGCACCAAAATGTGATAAATTCCACAAACGTTTTGAAGAAATATTTATTTATAAAGAAATTATTATAATACGCATTGTATGCGTACAGAAAAAGAACAATTAGCCTAAGGCTTCGCTAATAAGATAGTCAACATTCAAATTATTTATACTTGGTTCTTGTATTTAACATTTAATTATATTTCTTTATAGAAAGGTATCCATTAAATTTTTATCCGGGTATCTTGTTTTAGATAAATGGAAATGAATTGGAATACCATATCGACTTAATTTATATCAATTTTTAATGTCCATGTCAAATATATTAAAGTTGAATTTGTCAAAATAAACATTTATGTTAAATAATATTTGTAACGATCTTTCCAAATGCCACAAGAAATAATTTATATGTCATGGGTTCATGTTAAGTTTTACAGCCGATTCTTTTCTGTCATTAAGACGGCACTTAGAAAGGTAGCTCAAAAGATGTTACCTTAGAAATTGTAAAGTTGTTTAAAATTTTTATGTCAATTTTTCAATTATGTACACATTTAATATATTTTAAGTATTTATCCATGATATGTGGCAAACACTAAAAAAATATGAATAACTTTTTATGATACAGAAAAGATGAATATTTGACAAGCAGCGTAGCTGTTATTTATTTATGATAATTAAAACGTTACTGATGTTAGTTAGCAATTTAACGCATGACTGAACATTATTATAGTTTATAATTTTTCAAACGAAATTTAATCTGAACAGGTTTCTAAAGAAAGGAGATGGGATCCTGAGAATTTCAATATGTTTTGTGAGGTTAAAGTGAAAGTAATAATGTGTTTCTAACTGGCAGGAAAATTCGCCTTTACTGATTTAGAAAATTTTAAATTTACCTAAAGCAAATTAATAATTTGTCACGATATTCTAAATAACAGATTATGTTCGAGACTGCAATCTATCAAGTTCAATACATAAATAAAAGAGTTGAATGGGCCAAATATTAAGTAACGTTATCGAAATCAAGACCAAACGATAGCTGGTTTAACAGCAGCAAGATTGAACGGAGTTAAAAATAAATGAACAAAACGCTGGTTGAAATGTGACCATGACCGTAGAACGGCAGGTGGTACAAGATCATGTCACGCGGTAGAGCTTTTATAGTCTATTGAATTCTTCATACGAAATCTCGAAGGGTACATGAAAATAAATAAAAAGTTCAAATATGTTAGTTTCAATTAGATCAATCTGGGCAAATTAATTTCTTATTTTGTGCATTCTCAGTTTAAAACAATAAATGACCTATTATTTATTTGTTAGTTAATATGTTGTGTTATCATCACGTGCTACTTTTATAATAAAACTGTTACATATTACCGAATACGGTGATGTGTCTCATCTGGGTAGCGAATAAGTCTTCCAGAAGAAGGAAATCAGCATTATATACCGATGCTTTCAAACCTCATAATCTCATTAATTTTTTTGACTGCAGTATAAAATAATCATGAATTTAGTATGTTTTTAGGCTCCTGTGAATTGTAACGCGAAGAATAGCTTAGCTGTGTGTCATCTATTTAATTTTTTCCAGGGAGGGAAAATGTTAAAATCCTGATAAAGTAGATTGTCTAAATTGCAAATTTTCTTCGCTTTAATATTTACTTATTTTAACAATGTATTTATACCTAAAGTTCTATTCAACTAGCTCATAAGTTTAGATGCTCTGTAACCGACTACATTCCATAGATATATTTTTTTTAACACTGTTATATAAAATGCTAAAAAATTTCCTCAAAGGGAATCGCGATAGGTAAATACAAAATTATTTTTGTTATTAAACACTAGTGCCTGAATTTAGATGAAGATTTTTAATTTACAAAACCACAGTTTAGCATCTTATCAGCTGTTTCTAATTATATATATATATATATATATATATATATATATATTATATATATATATATATATATATATATATAATTACTTGATAGTCACATTGCAAATGACTTTATTATAAGTTGATAAAATTTCTATTGGAACACAATCTTGTATACAAAATTGATATGCTCGAATTTTGTCCATGACTTGTCCACATGAACACTGGGTTATTAGCGTCTTGCAGGCTGATAATAATAAGCCGCCATTAAGTCAAAATCACCTGATTACATGGAATAATACGGTAGTAATACCATTAACAGTCATGAAATAACTACGCATAGTGAGTTGGCTTAAAATTTGCATGAATGAAGTACACATTGTGGTTGCTAGAGTACACAACTGCAAAGAAAATGGCACTGTTCAGCTTTCACACATTTATTGATCAAATATGAATTTGGTTTTACGGCGTACTAAGCATCAATCTAATGAATTCGTGAAGTTATACAATTTGCTTACGCTGGCTACGGTACACGCTTCGTCCATATTTTAATTAATTTGTTACAAGATGCGTAATGTCCATTACATATTTTTAAATATATTAGTTCTCGACAAAGAATATATTAATAATATTCAACTCCTGATGAACTACCATAAATCGTTACATTATACTTTAGCCGAATCATTACTATAGTCTGACTTCTATGGTATATCATACATCCCTATTAGTGATTGAACGAACAGCGTAACTTGGCTTAGTCCGTCTGTGCCTGTCCCACACAGATGTAGAGACATAAATAATAAAACAATCGTCGGCTAATTTAGCCTTAATATATATAATTGATAAAAAATTAAATATTATTAATCGGTGTATTTATATGAATGCACAGGAATAGATTTCGGAATGTAAACTACAAGCTCATATTTGATACCTTAACAAATACCATTTTCGTAACTCTACCTTCCTCTCTATCTCTCTCTAAGCTATTCTGTCTATCCGGGCGACATATAATTTTGGAGGAATTAATTAGCTAAATGAACACGAAATATATACTTATTTTTCAAAACTCAAATAAAAGACAGTAATTAAACAATATATAACATTCATTGTGCGGGTGGTCTAAAATGAAGCATAAAACTATAGATTAACCTATTACTATAACAAAAATGTAATTAAATTGTTGCTGGATAACAAAAATCAATTAGCGCAAAAAAAATAAATAGAGATAGACCTCAACTAAATAGAAAAAAAATTAAAAAGGTTATGACAATTTCCACTTGCGCTATAAAAATAAAGAATGCAAAGAATTTACTAATGGTATTCTTTTTATGTGCAAAAAATAAAACCAAATCTTATCAAATACAGGACCGTTTTGTTCCTTTTCTTCTTCGCAAGCATCTAAAAACGAGCATATCTTCACACACACACACACACACACACACACATATATATATATATATATATATATATATATATATATATATATATAAAAAGAAGACAAAACAGAAAATGTTAATGTGGAGAATGTATGAAATAGAAGGACAACCAATCAATTGCTTGCATCATCTCCAATTCAAGTTCAGTTCCCGAAACTGCTTTTTCTTCCAGTATGAATCCGGCTGAAGTTTGTTTATCTATAAAGCTTTGTTTGAGGCTAACTCACTTATGTTATTGCATTTAGTAATTAGTAATTATCTTAAATGCTACGTTTGGAAAACATACATGTGCGGTTTCAACGTTATGTTGCGCAATTGCAGACGTGTAAACGCCATTTAATTTTAAACGGGCTTTTTAGTTGCAATGTTCTATTAATCAAGTAATTGTCAGTCTGGTGGAACGGTCTACGTACTTTAATCGACAACTTGCACATGTATATTGGTACATAATATATTAGGTCGACATTAACAACTGTTTCTTTATATTTCTTGATAAAGGCAAGTGTGTTACTTTAAATAACACGAAGTTTAGCTGCATTAAATAGGCGTTTTAATGCCGCTTCAAATTTCTTTTGTGATGTGCGAGATCCTGCCACCCTCTGAAATATCATGTTCAGGTAAATTGCTTTTTAATAGCTCAAAATTTTATATGAAGTGTGTTAATTCATGCATTACAAAATATAAAATATTACATTTTAATGATTAAAAAAGCAACTAGACAGCCATCTATGCATCTGAATTAGAATAAAATGGCCTAGACAGACAGAAAGATTCGTTCAGCTGCGCTTCTAAACATTCCCACTCATTGGCAACTAAAGCTGATTCGATCTAGATTGCAGCTGCTTCTAAACTATTGCTCATCTACGCTTGACCAACTTGATTAAATATTTTCGTTGGCCGTGTTCACAAAGATCATTATTTACCAATGGCAAAGCAAGCAACACCAATGTCCAATTTACTACTGATCTATTTTACATTTTTCGCTCATGGTTTTTAGTTAAACCTACGAATTTATCATGAGAACACTAACTATCATTCTGACTTCTCTCCTCGAAGTTTTCTTGCATGAGTTATTGACGAATTATTCGTTTAATCGAATGTGTGTTTATATTGCAGTTCTTCATTTTAACAAAGATTAATCATCAACACTTAACTGAGAGTTATTTAATTTACTGTTGAATAAAAAAAATGTCACAACCAAACACAGATTCTGTTGCTGTTCGTCTATTCTTAACGTGAGGTCTTCCAGCCGTTTCTATTTAGATGGAGTATAAGCTTAATCCGTCGCAAAAATAAAATGTCAATAACCACCGTCAGTGTTGTACTTTACCAACTTTTGACAGTGGCACCCATTCAATTCACAACAGAACAGGTTATTATAAAAGCAAACCTCGAGGCGGACAATGTATTTATTTTTAAGAGAGCCGAAAGACGGAAACAAATAATCCGTTTATGTCGTTCTGGCAATGAAATTTAATCTGTTAGTATTGATTGAAAACTTTGATCGACGAAAATTGAAAACAAATTGCAATCATTTTAAAAATAGGCCTATTAATTTATTTAAAAAAATTATTCTCGTTTGTAATAAGAATAAATTTTGTCTTAAAATTTCTTACGAAAATTGTTAAATTGTCAGACATCAAATAATAAGGAAAATTATTTCTTAGTTAAATATATAAGAACATTGTCAATAGAAAATTTTAACTTTGTTTTCTAGCAGACCGTTCTAAAAGTTCTTTCCAGATTCTATTATTTTTTTCTACAGATTATGAAGTCTACCTTTTGTGATAACAAGTGAAACAATCAACTTGCATTTAGCTTTATTGTTCCAATATATTCTATTCCGTCAATTTCGTACAATTCTTAATATTAGGCATCAATTATCACATAGTTAAATGTATAATTGTGGTTTTCACACATTATTACATATTGATTATTTGCAGAAATGAAAAATATATTAGCGCATGTTTGAGCCTGTTTTTAATAGGACAGCACGAAATCCATTCATTTCTTTTTACGTTATAATTTAGGCAAGCGGTCTGGGTAGAATTTAGAATAGATATTATAATAATTATAAAGCCAATAAATAGCCAAGTTATACGAACGAGACCGAACACCAATAATAACGATGTAGTTCACCAAATTCTAAATAAACATCAGCAAGTTTAGAATATAGCCTGTCACTTAAAATGCGTTGTACAGCTAAATAAAAGTGGAGCTAAATATGTTCTTTCTCTGCCGTAAGGTAAAATTTCTGCAGAACAAATTTAAAAAACGCGACGATCACCTGAATCCGTGAAGCTCTGTATCGATATGTCCACCTACTTGAGTACGACTGATTTATTATGTGTCATCCTCAATAGAGAAATACTAAATTCCGTTCAGGAATGTTGGCGAGATAATCTCTAATAAGATACGCAGCCGTCTTGTTTTTCTCACTTAGAATAGATTAATAAACCCTTTCTAATAAAGTAATCAAGAAGAAAACACTTTATAGGTACTTTCAAATGGTCATCTAGATCAATAAAAATAAAGCGGCATATTCTGGACAGCACCGGTTCACTGGATTATTTGCATTTTCTACTTTATACAATGAGTTGTTTATACTGACAAATGTACGTTCATAATGTTCAGGTGTTTATATCAAGATTGCAACTTTGATTAATGAATTTTTATCACCGACCGCATAACCAATGAACATTTAAATATATAAAAGTTTAATTCAGTATCACTTCCTCAGGTAGCGTAATGTCTGTTTTAAAATGACAGATTGAGGGTTTCTAATTGTAAATATAGGTCTAAAGTAGATCGAGTATAGGCTCTATTTGAAGGAAAGTCTATCTCAAAGCATAAGTTTATATATACCTGAAAAATGTGTCTATCGGATTGCAGGATGTCTCAATGGTTACAGTCACGGACTCAGAAGAAGAAATGCTCAGATTCAGGCCATGTGCTCGCAAATTACTAGACTGTATTTGAAAAGTGCCAATAAGAGACAAAACCAGTCTATTGCATGAATTGTATTTCTGCATTACATAATACTTAGTCTATATTGAAAAAAATGTATGCATATACAATGCGATTAGTGTTTATAACAAGATCGCAACCTTAATTTAAATAATGGTTATTAGCGCTCTGCAACCGATGAACATTTAACTATACAAATGTTTACCCAGGTAGCATGGTTTTTGTTTTGTAATAACAGAATTGTGTTTTTAGGCTTCACCGCAAGTAAAGTCTAGCCAATAAAAATTATTTAGTAGATAAATGAAATTTGTATGCATTTTGCTGCATGGTGGCTCAGTGGTAAGAGTCACAATCTCCAAAGTTGATATGACCAGGTTCGAGATCTGTTCGCGACAAATTCGGACAAGTACTTGATCAATTTCACTTTCTACCTTACAAAATGATTAGTTTATTCTAACAAATGCACATAGAATTAAATTGGTGTTTATATCAATATTTTAGCCTTGATTTGAATGATTGTTATCACAGCCCGCTCAACCAATGATGAATTAATGCATAGGATATAACTCTAGAACCGCCTAATATAACAATAGTTTATTTCTTAATAAAATATGACATAAATCAAACTAAATTGATTTCTCCTATTCGCTATACATTTAAACAATGATTAACTGCGCAAGTGGTGGTAACAATTCTTTCAATGGAATTTTCGAGCTTCAAGTAAACACCAAACTCTTTTTGTATTTACCTAGTCGTCGAAAAACCGCAAAAGTACCGTCAGTCACACGTATAGATGCTTTCAACATTCTATGATCATTAGCAGAGTACGATGGCAAACTGACTGTCGTAGATAAAAACGCAATGTATGTATATGGAAATTAAAATTAGACATGCGGCTCTCACCTCTGATAGTCTCTCATACATTGTACGTGAAATGCTGGCTGCACAATTTCTTTGCAGGCACGAACATTGACATCTGCAGCTTTTGCCAAATTCATATAGGAAATACAATTAAACAATCATTGATTGCACAGTTCGTGGTTACAATTCTTCAAATAAAGTCTGTGAGCTTGATGTAAACACTAATTCCATTTTGTTTTTTTACCATACCTTGAACAACATAGCAAAACGTTCTGCGGTTTTATCCTCGCCAGTCAGTTTGCCGTCGTACTCTGGTGATAAACAAGAAAGTTTGAAACGCGTCAGTACGTGTGAATGACGGTAGTTTTACCATGTTCTTCTACGATTAGTTAAATACAAAATGAGATTAGTATTTAGTTCATGCTTGCAAATTTCATTTAAAGAATTCTCCTAGTGGCCGTTTGAAGCATATTTCTGAAAACTACGCTAAAATGTGTTCATTTTGGAGAAAATTTGACTTAACGTTATTTGACATGTAATCTTATCTGCATTATTCCCATTCACCTAAAATAGCGAGGATTAGTAAATTTGCGTAAATTCTTTGGACCGTGCGCTCGAATACAATTGGAAATCAGTTTGTGAGAGATTTAACCATATTTAATAATGGTAAATTAGTACTTTAGATGGGTTATTTGACAACATTAAAATATTTACATTAAAGAAGATTTAAATACGGCTGTCACTGCCAAATATTAAACTGCACGACATATATTACACTTCGTAAATTTTTTTCTGCATTTTCATTATACCTTTTTTAAGCATTTCCTGCGGTTTGCGCAGGAGAGATAGAATTTGAACTCAAGCTTTAAAAACTTTTTATAACAATTAAATTTCGCTGGTTAATAAGATAAACGACATCGTTTTTATTTAAATTAGATTTGCGAATTTATTTGAAATGTAAAGTGTTTCATTAGATTCTACTCATAGAGTAGTTTGCTTAGGAAAATTTATTTTGTAGGCTTTTAGGGAGAATCTCAATAATGAGATTACATTTCATAAACGAGCAATTCAAAATTTGCAGCAAAGAGTTACTTCAAATAGCACAAATGTACGAAATGTAAAATTTAAAATTAGTACATTTTTAATTTATATACATCTCAACGCAATTATTTAAAAAAAAATCACTGTTTAACTAAATTTTAAAATTCGCATATATTCATAAATATATATATATATATATATATATATATATATATAATATAAAAATATAAATATATATATATATATATATAAATATATATATATATTTTCAATATGAAAACAAATGAATCAAATATTTCATTATATCTTCTATTTAAAAAAGGTGATGAGTTTTAGAATATTATATGGAAGCAGTTTGTAAAAGACTTCAGTGCAGTTTTTGTTGCATATATGCCTTAAATTACATCGCGGAGATTATAAAGAATTTAGCGAGAAATATTCTTTTAAATAAAACCATATATTTGCTTATATATTTTCACTTATTCACTTTTAAACTTCGACGAAATATACAGCAAAATTTATTGGCCTTACCAATTAAACATCGAACGAGTAACGCCATTACTATTGTATGACCATGTTTACCGTGTAGAGGCCCTTTGGTCACTACCATAAGTGGGTCTCTTGGATGCCAGGCCCGGAAAATCCATATATGTGGAATTGTCATCTATCTTGGAACACTTAAGTTCCTCTGAACTATCTTTTAAGCTACAATCCTTAAGTCCACTAGCCAACTGCTCTGTATCTTCAGTATTTAATAAACCAGCCATAATATTATTAAATTACTTGCAATTTATATATTATATTAAATAAACTTACCAGGATACGCTGATATCCACAGATTACAGAACGATAAGGTGATGACCTGAAGAAAATTTGAGATCTTTCTGATGATGCGTAATAAGAACGATTGAAAGAAGTGGATTACAATAATTTATATATAAAGATATGTTCATGAGTAGATATTTGAGAAGACCATGCGAAAGAAAATTTTCTTATATCTGATAAAATTTCTTTTTGTTTTTGCACATAAAAAGGGTACAATGAATTTTATTAAAGCTCGCATTTCAAAAGAATCTTTCAGAAAACTAGATGAACTAGTGACGTTAAAGTGTAGAGCGCAAAGAACGCAATTGTGGTTAAAACATTATTATCAGTGTATTAAACAATTACGGTTCCCAGGTG
>JAQBSW010000767.1:0-170433 GCA_029291075.1 Eudiplozoon nipponicum | reverse complement strand
AAATAAAATAATTTAACCAAGTTTTTTTAGTTATGCATACACATACACATGGACATGCGTGGCGTGCGCCATTAACTGTTATTAACTTCTCTATCTTGAGTACATCCTAGTGGTTTGAATTGTAATTTAACATGTGCATTAGTCTTTCGGACTTCTGGTTTAATCACTCATGGCATATTTTTATGACGAGTGTTTCTGAATTATGGGTCTCCCCATCTCAGTTACGTCATTTACATTAAGTGTGTTTAAAAAAAACGATTAGTTATTGCATGCAATTGATAAATTATTATTTAGCCACTCTGGTCTAAATTAGTTAGATGAAAACAACAGTTATGAAAATGCACACACACACACACACAAGTGACACACGTATAACCAATGAAAGGTCAGTCTAGGGTATATAAATATTATGACTAGAGGAAATAACGCGCTTGCTTCATTTGTTTCGTGAAATGCATCTGATGAAGATCTTCGGTAATGAAGATCGAAATATCATAGAAAAAGAAAATTACTGGAACAATGAAAGCTGCGTTAGTCAAAACGCAGATCAGGTAATTACAATTATTCCAGTTCCGCATCAAGGAAACTCTTTCAATTTCACTATTAATTTGTCTAAATTTACTTATATACTTTTTTTACTCCTTATGGTTATATGGCACTGAAACATTAGTTCCTTTTGACTGTTTTATGGCTGGGCATGATGATGAGGTTCAAAATTCGACGGCACAAGCTGCAAGAGAACTTAAAAATCCTACAAGTTCAAATTTCAATGCCAAGAAAGTCTATTCGCGATACCTTTGATTTCGTGAATAAAGTAAAATCATATTATGTATGGTATAAAGAAATGATTTTGCCCGACATCATAAATATATGTACAATCATCCCTATAGAAAAACCATCGATATAAACAACACAACCAATTGTAAGCTGTACATTTCATGGTTATATATATGGACTGTAAAAGAACACCAGGTCACCCAGACCACATTGAATATATTAACAGACGTTGTTCCGTCTTTGGGTATGAAATTCGCACCCTCGAAATTTAAGATACTGTTAGAGGATCAACCACCATTCACTCCAACGTTGCGACTGCAGAATGAAGATCTAGACATAGTTGACAGGTTTACGTATCTTGGGAGCTCTTTCAATAACTTAGGCAATATGTTCGACGAGGTGAGAATACCAATGGCGAAAGTTAGAGTATCTTTTTTGAACCTTCGTCATACGAAGTATATATACATGTTCTATGTGGAAGCCATAAGTCTACAAAAATATATCCAAAATAAATATCTCAGGTATGTTGATAACACCTTCATAATCATAAATAAGATTTTGAAACAATTGACGTTTATAGATCATAACAATGTGGAACATCACATTCAGTTTACTTGAGGTCACGAAAATTCTCATTCCAATGAACCTTCCTTGACGAATTGCTATTGAAACCGGAAGATGGCAGTCTAAGAAGAAAAATATGTCGTTAGCAGACACGGACTTGACAATATATCAATTAACACAGCCAGGCCCAGTTTCCTAAAAGAGAAATTTGACACGCAATTTATCCTACAGGGTAAAGAAAAAATTTTCTTAAGATTTTAAATTTCAATCACTGGCGGTAATCAAAAAAACTTTATTAGAAAATGGGTAACCCGGTTTGTTTGTTGAAACAAGCGCAAAACATAAACAACGACAAAAAATCAGTGCATCCATACACAACCCAAAGACAATATATGAAAATATATCTTTTAATGCGGACTCACGATACGAAATATGCACTGGAAAATTTAAAGGAGAGGTGACATCGCAAATGCTTAATCCACAATTGATGTTTGTTTATAAAATAAAACGCCTTATAAACTTAAATATGAAGGATAAGTTACCTGCGATCGAACTGTCCAATGTTGTTTATTTATACAATTTCCATAATTCCACAATGCGCTATGTAAACGGGAGCAACTACTTACTAAAAAGCGAATTCTAAAACCTATTAGACTACGCTCAGCCGGCAGGCGGACTTACATGTCTTTCAAAGCAAATATCGAAAAACAATTATGCACTGAGGAGGCTGTTATATTGCACATTTTTAATCAAGTTAAATAAACAAAAGAAGTTCGTATTTGATTTGTGCTTGAATTAAGAATTTTTTGTGTTTGTGTGTGCACACACTCATTTGTGCGTGTCTCAGTGCGTACTTTTGCCGCTTCCTGTTTGATGATGCATTGTGTGTCTATTCAGATTTTACACCCTCACTTATTAAAAAGAAAGTGTCTAAATAGAGTACCACATATCACAGTTGAGTCGAGTTTTGGCGAAAATAAAATGGCCATTTTTATCTGTTCTTATTCATTTATTTCTCAGTTCAAGTTGCTAAGGAATAAAATTGGCTGAGCGACAACCGATACAATACCATATAATTTAAAACGCATAGACGCAACGTTTGACCTTTTTTTGCATTCTCAATTTGGAGTCAAGAATGATTCTGTTTCTAACATATTTACTTATGTTTTGTTATTCTTATTTAATTTATTTACAAAGTATTATGCTTCTGTTGGTTCCATAGTGCAATGATTTCGTTGTTCGACCATAAGGCGGCTCTATTTAATGCCACATCTGACTAAGTTTAAGTAAATAGTAATTTTCAAATTATTTCCTATAAGATATCTGGTCCTGTGTGTGCCAGATAATTTGTTTTATTTTCTGTAGTATAGCCATGAGCTTATCCGTACCACGCTATATAAGACAATTTATCATTAACAGTATTACGTCAGCACGATATCATCATGCTGCACTGTTGCCTGCCAATAAGTGCTCCTCTTTAGAAAAACAAATAAGGCTCCATCAACTTCGTTGGTTCGGTCATGTTTTGCGTATGCCGTCATTTTGATTGCTCAGTAGAGCTCTGTTCTCTCATACAGCACCAGATTGGCTAAAGAAACAAGGTGGGCATATTTTTACATGGCAGAAACAGTTGAAGCCACTTACATCCAAATTAGGTATTATATGACCCACTCGTCTGCCAGTTTCGGGTCCTCGTGCGCATCATAGTTCTTGGTTAGAAACCCTTAGTGATATGACATCAAATCGACCTCAATGGCGATCTAGTTGCAGATGCCTAGTAGAATCATCTTCGTAACTTTATTTTCTTAGTAGGGCAAAGTTAGCTGCGAGGTTTGATTTGATTATGACATGATACAGTGAAATCCGCATGGAAGCTCTATTGCTGATTTTGCCTTGCTCGAATGCTAACTTGGCCAAAATGGTGTTGTGGTGAGGTTTAGATTGCCTCATTTCTGTCAGTTATCCTGATAAATTTACTCAGTAGATAGGTATTCCTTCTCTCTGCCTTTCTCTCTCTCTCTCTCTCTCTCTCTCTCTCTCTTGTAAATCTCACTAATAATTTGTCTAAAATATTATTTCTGCTTTCATTTATATACTTTTTTACGCCTTATAGTTATATGGAAGTGAAACATTAGTCACTTTTGACTTTTGTATGGCTGGACATGATGATGATCATGAATGTTGCAAAGCAAAAATGAATATTTAATAACGCTGTGTAGAATATAAAGAATTACCAGTTCGCTAGTTCTTTGTGAGATTAACAATTGATATCGGATATCTCGACTTAGGAAAAGTTATATCTCATCTTAGGAATGTGTGGTCGCTTAATAAAATTAGTTGAAACACAATACTCGTTATGTCATTCTTGCACAGAAATTGTGCAGACGATATTCCAGTAAATTACATTACATGAAAGACCACTAGAAGGGTGAGAAGCATGTCTGATTTGGTTTGTCTTATCTTTATTTTGCAGACCGGTACTCGTTAAGTTTACAGTCGCATCAGTACACAATACATACGGCAGTTTTGCTGTGTTTCTTGCCAGGATGAATAAAATAAGATTTGCATTTAAATTTTCCGTTCAAGCTGTCTTGGGTTTTTCCTTCTGGTCACAACTGAACTAATTTGTTCGAATAAATTGTATCACTCTATAAAGTGTTCGTCTATATGGAAATTATAAATTGAGTAAGTATGTAAAGCAATGTACGTAACTGAAATCGCATTAACATTCCCTATATGTTCGATTTAAAAAAATGAAGTCTACAGTTTATATATCTTGTGTTCAAGATAAATAGTGTATATGAATTTGTGTATTAGGTATTTCGTACTTAGTAACAAACTCGTTCAAATAGGACCAGATTGATAATCCAATGTAAGCATCAATAAAAAGTACAATCTTGTGTACGCCTGCGTTTCATGCTTAATGGTCTTTTATCAGTAGGAGCCAGGACTACGCCCTATAACAAACTATATAATTTGTCAGGAAACGTAGAAAAGATGGACGGTACAATCTTCTAAGCTATTATGTATTCAAAGAGTTTATCTTTACATTTATAGACCTTGGTGATGCGACTTCAAAGCCAACTGTCTATATATAATATATATCGACTATTTAAAGAGTACCAATAAAATCTTTTTCGCTATACCGAACGTCGAAAGTCTATTGACATGAGGTTTTTGTGCAATTTGTGATTGGTTAACAGGTTTCGGGTGTTTATTACTGTAGAATCGCTATTGAATAGCAATTCGAGTATATATATATGAGAAAGAACAAAATTGAGCAAGTTACTAACTCTTTTTATTAAACATATATTCTATCATGATTTAATCCATTATTCTGGATTTGAAGTGATATTTTGGCTTATCCAACAATAATCGTAGATTTTTCGTAAACAATTACATCTTAGCCTTATCTGTCCTTCATTGTTACACTACAGACTTGGTCTTTTTCATAAAACAATGCGATGTATTACCACTTTCTTTGTGAACGTGTCCGCAAGTATTTGGTGTAGTATTTTTTGAGACAATTCTGTTGCTTTTGAGCCTTGATGGTAATATATATATATATATATATATATATATATATATATATATGTGTGTGTGTGTGTTTTCGTGTGTATTCAACTATGACAGTAAATTATTGCAACCAACGCATGGTTGAACATTTAGAAAAATATATCTATATTTAAGTTTTTATTCCCTACATAATCCATGAAATGGGCGTATCAGAAATTTTATAGGTTAAAGAATAACTATAAATTATAGTGTCCCACTCTCAAAGGGATTCATCGAATAAGTATAGAGATAGCTTGAAGTGTATTGTGATAATGTTCCAATGAGTTCGTCTCCGATACTTGTCAGGTAGCATCTCTTGCTACTCGTTTCATTAATTACATGTAAAGACAGCTTGACGTTTAGTGTATTCATGTTCTTATGTGTTTATTTTCGATACTTACTGAATAGGGTCTCCTCCTATTCTTTTCTAGCTTTCTTCGGAGCTATTGTTAAATTTCATGTTTTTAATGCCACGTTTTTCTTATGGTACCTGTTTAACTATCTAGTGTAAAAATAAACGCCTTTTGAACCATCGCATAGCTCCATCGTCCTGTAGATGGCTCGCTCTCATAGTCTTACCCATTCCAGTTAAATCAATGCAGCTATATCGGATGTCCTAATCCAATGAAGAATCAAAGACAAACATGTAAAAATTGTCGGCTTATATATTCTCATTATAAAAGTTTAATCGTATAATTATCAATAAACTGTAATAAAATAAAAGCAGATAAATATAATTTTGTATGTAAGACACAAATTCATGTGCACATATCAAAAATAGTCTTTACATATATAAAAGTGACCTAATAATGAATACATGTACTCGCAATATTTACCCACAGTCCAAAGTCAATGAGAAAATTCTAATTAACACTTTATCATTCGACGGTCATTTGTTGATTCTGGTGGTGATAAATATTATTTTAAATCAAGATTGCGATCTTGATATAAACACTAATCCCAGTATGCATATACAGTCGTCAGTATAAACTAAGCATTGTGTAGTGTAGTCAAGACAATCCACCCAGAATTGCCTGATCAGCGTTTTGACAAGCGCAGGCTGAATTACAGTTGTTTTGCGCCTTAAAGATATTTCGATGGCCTTTGGTGGCCACCTTCAGTTCATACATCATCACAAGTTTAATGAAACAAACTAAAACTTCTCATGATGTGTGAACTGAAAAGGTGGCTTCCAAAGGACATCGAAATATCTTGAAAAAGCAAAAAACTGGAATTCATCTTGCTAGTCAAAACGCAGGTCAGGTAATTTTGATTAATCCAGTTTCGCAATATTTTCATTCTTTTAAATCAACATACAAGAGCGGCTTCGAACCCTTCAAGTACTGCTAAGAATTGTCCGCGAGCTGGGCTCGAACCTGGGAACGTCTACTTCGGAGTTTGTGTCTTACAATTGAACTAGATTTATCATAAGCCTTTATAGCAGGAATTAGGCACCTAGCTTCGAGTATCTTCATTATCGAGCTACATGATGCCAGCTTAAGCGGTCTTAATGTCGATTTTGAATTCATTGGACGGGAAAGGCTGAAGTGATAGATTGAGCGTTCCAGTGGGAGTTGATGTCTGTTCCAAAATTGGTCAGAGATGATTAAAGGTTAGGGAACAGTTATGATTGCAACAATAATCTGGTAAATTATAAAACGTTTCGCCCTAATAAGCCAATGTTTTTGTCACTGTCATCATTCATGATATACGAATGAACACTTGAATCAACATTACGTAACGCTAATCGAGAACAACCACCATAGCTAGGAATACGGAATACTATATCTATTAAACATAGGAAAGCTACAGCTTCCGATGACCCACTTCCGACCTTATATAAGGATACTGACGATATATAATTAAAAGATCATTGATTGCTCGTGAAATGATAACAATTATTTAAACCAAGGTTTTCAGTTCAGATTGCGCGGACAGTGATAGCATTTACTATAATCAAGGTTGCAATCTTGATACAAACGCCTGACCCATACATACATTTGTCAGTATAGTGTAGATACGGTGTAGGATAGTGTAGGATACGGTGAAATCCGCAAGGAAGCTGTGTTGCTGATGTCGCCTTGCCCGAATGCTAATTTGGCCATAATGGTGTTGTGGAGAGGTTTAATTTGCCTCATTTCTATGAGTTATCCTGATAAATTTACTCATAGTAGCAAGGTTTTCCTTCTCTCTCTACTCCTTTCCCTCTCTCGTAAATCTCAATAATAATTTATCTTAATTCACTTCTATACTTTTTTTTTCACTCCTTATGGTTATTTGGCAGTGAAACATTAGTCACTTGACTTTAGTGTGGCTGGAAATGATGATTATGATGTAGAAAAGGCAACTCATGTATTAGATCGGCTCCGTCCTTATTGGGATCTCATCACATACTGGCTAGAATTTGCCGCGGAAAGGGATCGGAATGTAGTTCTCTAACCACTGAGCCACCCTGCCGCATACTATACAAATCATTCAGTTACATACGATATGTTTTTTGGTTATACTTTCTTTTATTTAGAGCCTATATAGCATACGTTTTGACTTAAAATTCTAACTAACCACCCACAATCTGTCATTATTAACCAGACTAATTTGGGACGAGGTAATGAATTGAACATTTATGTAATTTAATAAACATTGGTAGCACGGGTAGTGATAAAATTTAATTAAATCGAAGTTGCGATCTTGCTATTAGCACATCACATTATATACTAACATTTTTCAGTATAAACTAAACATTGTAAAGTACGTGATTATTTCTCAATAAGGACGAAACCGGTCTATGGATTGTTTTATATTGGCCGATTGGGAGTCGCTAGGTTTTTATGTCAAGATCGAAACTTAGATTATAGTAATTGTTATCAGCGCCAGTGCAGCCATAGTTCGTTTAACTATAAAATAAGCATTGTATTGTGTAGAAAAGGAAATTCATCCTATCAACCGCGGTAAATTCTGAACCGTACTTGAAGAGTTCAAAATATTGACGAAACCTATCTACTGGATGGATTGCCTTTTCTACACTATAAAATTTTTATTTATACTGGCAATTGTTCATATATTAAGTGGTTGGTGCTTATATCAAGATAACAACCTTAATTTAAAATTATTGAGTGAGTGGCCAGGTAAAGCACATCAAATTATGACCAGGCTCAGTAATTCACGGAAATATAATAATAATAATAATAATATATCGGCGATATGGATCATATTTATACAAAACTATATACCTATAATTAAAAGCTGAATCAGCAATCATAATCGAACTGTTCATAACGCAATTGCCTTGAGCATTTTAACAATAAAGTAGATAAAATACGTAATAATGATTAATCCGTCAGCTATGACTGCACTTATATACACGGACTTAGGTAACTAGCTATTTGCTGCGCAAGCCAATCGAGTTTACTCGCAACTATGTGAACATCTCGCTTGAAATCTGAATTAGTAATGAGATGAAGTGGCATGATCATGTTGTTTGGTTGCTGTCCTGGTGTAAGCAAATTACATCTTTTATCATTATTGTTCCCTAACTTTAATCTACTTCTTAAAATAATATTTGATCGCACACGTTTATGCATTTAATGCTTTTATATTTTATTTTAATTCTTATGTTCATATGCTAGAGCTCGTATTCCTTATTGGCTGACTTGCAGCATGAAACAACGGCACTCAGCGCGAGAGTTCTTCGCCTACAAGAGGAAAGAGCAACACTGCTTGCGGCCAAAGATCAGGTTGTTGACAACTTTTCGCGCTTAGCTTTGGTCTGCCGACAGGAGATTGATCGCTTGAAGTCGCAGTTGGTGGATAGTGATAAGCGCTTAAGACAAAATTCTGCGTAAGCCTACAGGTTTTAGCATCATTTATATATGCATATATAATAATTGGCTTTCTAATTGGTGTGTTGGGAGCGAGCAACTAAATTCCATCAAAACATAATTTATTTTCAGTATAGTCGTTTTGCTTTTTCCTATCGATCTACATACATTTATAACAGTGATCCAAATAAGTACGAAAAATATGTACTGGAAGGATTTCTTAGCTAATACTGGCAAACTTACAAATATTATGTGGTTGGTGCTTATATCAAGATCGCAACCTTGATTTAAATAAATTTATTTGTGGGGCTTTGCTTCATAATTTTCGTACTATATCGAGTGATGAGACGGTGAATGTTACTTAGGGATAGTCGACCACCATTTCTATCTTTAAAACACAATTATAAATCGTGGTAAAACTTAATTACAGTAGTATCAATGGTACTTGATTCGGTTTTCTCACATTGTCACAACGCTTCGCATGAATTATTTACGAGGACCAAGCCGAATGCTTGTTAGAACAAGTACAACAATGACGCATATATCACCGTCTGAAATTAGCCGATTTCCTAGATTTCAAGGACGCATTTGATATTCTGAAGAAAAGTCTTATGTCTATTAAATTTCTAATTACTATACGTGCTCTCTACGCTATAATTTTTATTCGTGCTGGAGTTTATGATGAGTTACCGTCCAGTATGTCCATTTTATATATTTTGTTTACCATTTTAACAGATCCCTTCATAAAATGCACTATTCCATACATTCAGGATATATGTGTCGAGGTTTTCAATGTTGGCTAATTAATCGATCTTGAATACGTCGATATCGTTTTTTTTCGACAATCGTGAGTTCTACCCACACCACCCTGGATAGATTTGCAGACATTGCTCAATCTTTCGGTATAAAACTCGTATCCTCTAAAAGTAAGAAACTTTTACAAGATAATTCATCATCTATTGTGACCTCAAAGTTAGGATAGGAATGTAGTTGGCAGGTCTACCCATCCTAGTTGCTATGTAAATAACTGGTAGCATATGAGTGATAAGGTTAATATGACAACTGCGAAAGCCAAAGCGGCCTTCTCTAAACTTCCAAATTGTGGGTACAATGAATCTGTATATATTGTTTTGATATACACTAAGGTAGTCTGGTCTTTTAGAGTCATACTTTTAACGCTTGGTGACATTAGCCAACCGTTGTAACACAGATGTTGCCTTGCCTAAAAGTGACTTAGCCTACATTGTGTTGTATAGATTTGTTGGTTGCCACGTTCATGTGTTTTTTCTTGGTAAAGCCATGCATCTGGATTAGATTCTAGTCGCCATAAATCGCTCTCTTCTAGCATTACTTTTGTTCTATGATTTTTTTTCATTTCTTAATATTAGGAGTATTAATTAAAAGAATTTTCTTGGCTAGATGGCACTGTAGTATCCATTATTGAAGACTGTTGGTTGTTTGTCTGGGATGATGATGTTATCTTCTGGTTTTGCCTCACTAATATAAAATTAGTTTATGTGAAATGTGTGTATAATTCAATTATTTGGTCACGTTTATGTTTGTTGCACGAGATTTTTGTGCGTAATTGAGCGAGACGAAGTGTACACTTTGATATAAAATTACATTTTCCTAATTTATTGCATAAACTTAATTATTCGTGAAATTTCCTCGTTTCTGTAGAAATATTTAGTGATTTGTGTTAATAATATTGTTAGCTTGTTCATTTCGTTTAGATTAAACAAAACTGTGGATTCTATTACAATTTCGGTTGAGTGGTTTTATATGTCCGATTGTAGTGATTATACAACTGAGTACACGACTGACAATTAGATCTGCTCATTTTAAACCTTTAAAGATATTTTTTACACTATCAGTTGTTGCACTTTTCACAAGTGAGCATTACTTTTGCCTATCTAATTTTAAAACATTTTCTGCTTATACACAATTTATTCAAATGTGTTTTTCTCAACAATAAACTTGTCTAGTCGGTTCACTAAACAGTTCAATGGATTATTCAAATCGATATGTATGTGTAGCATACATTTCTTCGTTAGAATGTGTTTATCATTAGCTTATTGTCCTTCTCATAACAAAGTAACTAAAACAGTTCTCTTTGTTAAAATCCGCCACATGTCCAGTATTGCTTAAGTTTACCAAATGGACAGCTTACCTGGCTAGATTTATGACATTACTCAACTATTCCCATGTCAAAATTTTAAGTACTTATGTTTTAGGATAGTTATTATCCTCTAATGTTTAACCAATTACGATATTTATGTATAAAATGCATTTCTTTACGGAAATACCTTGAACCTATGTAGCTAGCATTATTCAGTCAAATATAACCTAGTTATATATTCTTTTTTGTGGAAATCTAATATTTATGCATTTGTGTGTTAGGTGTTGCGTACCTAGTAAGAAATTAATTTAAATTGGACCAGCAGGATATACCAAAGTCAGCATGAACGAAAGATATTATCTCATGTACACATTCGTTTCGTGCTTACTGGTGAATATCTCTGCTGCCTAGTTCCTAATAATAGAAGTTACATTCGGAAGCTGCATGTAGGGGGTTGTGCATTTATTTAACTTTATTAACGATTTAAACAGACCATAACATACATGCATACGACAAAAATTGTTTATATAATTCATTGAACAGTGATTGCGCGGGCGGTGATAACAATCGATTAAATCGAGATTGAGATCTTGATATAAACACTTGTCCCATTATAATTTTTTTTCAGTATAATCTAAGCATTGTACAATGTAGAAAAGCCAGTTCATCCGCTAGATCGGTTTCTTCCTTATTTGGAACTGAGCACGTACTGTCCAGAATTAACTGCAGATAGTTCTCGAGTCTGGATATGTCTGCTTTGGAATCTGTTGATCTAACCATTGGAAGAATTCGCTCTACTGGGTGAATTGCCTTCTCTGCGCTATACAATGCTTAGTTTATACTGACAATTGTATGTACATAATAGGACAGATGTTTCCATCAACCTTGATTAAATTAACAATTGCCATTGACTAACAAAAGCTAAATTCAATTTGGACTAATATGCCTAATATAAATGCGGATAACATGGTTACGTTAAGTTTTATATCGCTGCTATAATTAAAAAACAATATTTTATTTATCAATGACTTATTTAGTTGATAGACAATATCAATTTTATTGTTTAGCATTTAGTAATCATGACAGTCTAACAACTCTGCTAAAACTATAAATGCGTTTAATCTTTGATTTAATTACTCAATTAAATAATGAATAAAATGTATCGATGTCGGTGCAGATCTTTGCTGCCTTTTTGCAGTCATTTACATAGTCTTTTAATTAAATAATAAATTTTCTGATTTATTGCATATATTGAATTCTTCGTTGATTTCTGTCTCTGAACTCTTTAATTACCATACTTTAAATTAATTTTAACAAAAAATCTGTCTTTTATGTGTAAATTAGTTAATACTCCAATTGTTGGCTTATTCCACGCAACATTTTTCTTATATTGAGCTAATATCTGATTGGGCAATGACAAATATAAATCAAATGAATAATATCTCCACGAAGATCGATAGTTCCGTCGTTGTAATATTACATTTCCTTGCCTAAAATATCATAATTCGTCATGTTTTGGCACTAGCACTGCAACCTTTTGATGGTGAAAATATAAGGATATAAATTTCGGGCATGTTGGCTGTTAGTTTTAGTATCCTACTGAAAGTTTCATAATAAACTTCGACTAGTCTAAATTGATACAATTATACCTCTGTCTAAAACAAATTATTACAATTCAGTCAACCCTGATAAGGGAAACATAAAGAGAGGCAAAGTGAATTCTAATCTACCTGTGTTTGTCTTTAAATTATCTTGACGATCGTTAGATCGTAGCCAAAATTTCCGACTGCCATAAGGGATCTTGCCTGTTCTAAATTGTTTCAGACGTCCATCTATATAAAAAATGGCTGTATTTCAATCTGTTATATATATATATATATATATATATATATATATATATATATATATATATATAAACTAGATGGATTTCCAGGTGTCCTTTTTAAACAATAAATGGAAAATATTTACGCATTTTGGAATCTGTTAATTGCGACATACTTAATCCACAGCAAAATTACTTTAAAACGTTTGTTCATTATTTTAAAATATACTGAGTGAGTGCTTTCAATATTGTATATTGTGCATCACCATGTGCGTTTTCCCGTTTCTTATTTTGTTGTCTTACCAAGTGTGCATTTTGTGCAACTATTCAAAATTTGCTATATAGTATCAGATATTGGTGTTGAATTGAGTTCTGTCCAAAACACTGGCTTTTGAATAAAAGAATGAAAAAATTGCGAATCTAGATTAATCAAAATTACCTGATCTACGTTTTTACTCACAAAACATGAACGAAAGTTGTTTTGTTGCTTGAAGTTATTTCAAGGGATGGTCGTCTTGGGGTATAATTGATATGGCGAGAGGAAATGCCGCGCTTGCTTCATTGTTTTTTGTAAAATTTGTAATGATGAGTGAATTTAAGAATGCAGCCGACGACGGACGCCGAAATTTCTTGAAGAAAAAAACTTTAATTCAGCCTGTGTTAGTCAAAACAACGAACATGTAATAATGGCTTTCGTAATCGTGATGCATAGTGAAGTTATGCTTCTAAGGCATCTGCGATTCATTTCTTCATTTAAACTTCGTTTTTACGTGAGGCATTTGTTGTGTATTAGGCGTTGCGCACCCAATAAAAATTTGTTCAAATATGACCAGATGGCTTAGCCAAAGTAGGCATGAACGGAACGTATATTCTTATGCGTAGATGCGTTTCGTGCTTACTGGCGACTCATCAGTAGGAGACGTAATTACGCCCTATGCCCAGTATATATTTTGGTTGGGAATGTGGGACACTTGGACAGTACGTTTGTATTCGTTTTCAGTCATAAAATCGTTTTTTGTCTTGGCTTTTAACATATATAAAAATATGGTTTATTTGCTAGTGTGTATGCTGTCGATCAGTTAGATATTTGCGGTGTGGAATGAACATGTACTGCTATTGTTTTTTCATGTTTAATAGTGCTTCATAAATTTTACCTTATGCCATATTGGATATATACCGAAAGAGCTCATTTTCGTAATTTGTATGTTATTTGTAAGGTTTTTAAAATCTTGAAATATCCATAAAAGGTTGTGATCTTAGTTTTTTCTTTCTTTATCTATTTTTTCACTTTTCTTTCTATGTACAACAATTAATCGGCTTAATTGTGCTGTTCTTCACTAGTTATTCCGCTCCTCTCAGTGTGCTTCTAAATGAAATTCGTACAGTAGGCATAGTGAGTTGTACAGACATTTAGCACAATAATAAAATAACATGTAAGAAGTGACGCTGCATAACCATGATACAATTTTGGTGGCTAAGCTTCAGTTGTAAACGAGCACTTTGCCGCATTTGCCCGATACGAAACAAGTGCAGTCATTCGTATCAGCAGCACTTGTCGAAATGACTTCAGTCAGGATTGCAAGCTGTAAAGTTTAGTGTATTGTGTTTAGTTACTGTTTACTTCACTTTTTTAAAATTTCACAATCTGGTTTTCTTTTGTGCGGCGTTAATGTCTTCATTGATGTCGTTCAGTCTGATTTAATGTTCGCACGATTATTAACATATGGTTTTAATGGCCAAAGTACTTTATTCAATATGTCTCATGCTATAACAAGCAGAATTTAGATACCAGTAGATGTATTCATTCACTGCAAATCACTGGATCTTCATGGTGGTCGACAAATTGTACTAACCACATCCATGCAATACACAGTTTTATGACTTACTCCGCAGTAAAACAAATTTTAAATGTGTTTTTTGGTATGTTTATAATTGTTGAGAGTTCGCGTTTAAGCATTAAGATTTTTATTGGTTTATGTTTGACTTAGTCATTAAAAACTTAATACTTAGCCTGCAATGACTTTTTAAATCGATATTTGTTCCTTGTCATCTGTTCTGCTGTTGTTTCTTATTGTTTGAAACTAGTGAATTTGTAAACTATTTGCACGGTCGAAATGGTTTAGTAAATTATCGATCTTTATTTTCCACTAGTTTCCTAGGAACATGAACAAACTATGCTTCTTTGCCTCATACTGCAGACGTTAAATTAAGACAATCTGCATGCTGTTTGGCAAGGCCTTAAATTGCTCTTAATCCATTGTTATCATTATTAATTAACTTTTTGCCATCTCAATTGTTCTTATGCAGTGATTGTGTGGTTTTGTACTTGGCCAGTCGTCCGCCATGTGATCTTAATTTCTTGATTGGTAATAAGTATAAAATTGTATTCTAGTCGCGATAGATGAAGATATTGACAGTGATATCTATCACCTTATTTTTAGACTTTCTAAAGCTCGGCTTCTGGCTCAATTTAAAATCTATTATAATGTGTATGTACTTTCGGCTTTTGACTGTCATCCATTGATTAAAAGAAGAAAATATTCTGCCAAGGTTATGACCTTGGTTTCATGGCATAATTCTAATCATCGTACACAGTGAATTTTTGGCTACTATTGATGGTCTTAAAGTGGTCCACTGGCAAATATTTGTTCCTTTTGACATTAGACCCAAGCTCGATTGGAATCCTTACTGCAATTGACTTTTTTTCGTTTATTCACGATTTTTTCCTATCACCGCTTGCTGGGTGGTGTTAATCTGTTAATCTTCGGTTCTCGCTACATATTATTTGTATTTTCGTATCACATAGTATTCGGTATTCGTGAGATCATAAAAGATTTAGATTTGCCTACTTGTATCGGCTTATTGAATACGTTTTAGCATTTCGGATTCGAGAAGTATCGCATGACAGCAAATGAAAATTTTTCACTTAAGACTTATAGAAGGCTTGCTTATATAAGAAATGTTGAAGATTTTTTTAATGATGCTGTTGTTTTATAACAAGGAATAATTGGTAATTGATGTGAAGATGATAAAAGGGATTACGCGTACGTGAGAAGCAAATGCTCCACTGCCACATAAGCGTAAAACTCATAGACGCGTTTGCACTCCATAGCTGTTTACCTAATAATATAGCAGCTCACGCCCAAATGATTACAGCAATTACTCAAATATTAGATAGAAAAATCAGTTCCCAATTCGCACGAGAGATGGGTGGAGTCTTTATCTCATCAACTGTAATGAGGTAAAGAAAAGTTTTAAAATATTTATCTTTGTTTCGTTTATTTTTACTGCAAATATTTAATATTCCTTATGATTTTGTTATCACAATGAATTGCTATATTTTATCAATATCCAAGATCCTTATATCAATCTTCGTTTCCCGAACACAGTAACACCTCGTGAAATTCAACTGCGCTCTCTTCCTTGATAGATTTTCCTAGACGTTGCGCATTGCAAAGCGGTTGATGGTAAAGCTTTTTACTGCTACCCTTTGACTAAGACTGGCTTATTTATGTTCAGTTACATAAAACAAAGGAATTATCTCCGCTGAATCACCTTACTTCTTGAATGTTAGATTTTTTTTCGTGTTTCGTACTGTTATAAAATGTAGGAGTTCATAATTGCTCTTTCTGTCTTTATATGCTTTAACCGTAGTTTTTTCATATTTTGTATTTATCTGTCGTCGTCTTGCCTTCAAGTGGACTTGTCCATAAGGGTGTTGTGTAGATGTCTAGGTTACCAAATTCCTGTGTTTTAAATCGGGAAATATCGCCATTTTATCAATATCCTCCCCTTTATTATTTTTTGTCTCATAAGTCTGTTTATAATGTTAAAAAAATTTATATTCTGATTTTGACTCGTTTGCATATAAGGCAGTGACCCTTCAGATATTTAAGTTGGTTGTATCGCTTATTGTGATGATAATGATGATGAGGACGACGCCAAGGAGGATGACGATGGCATCACAGCATGAATATTATCGTATTCATTCATTTTTATCTGATTTCTCATATTTGTATATCTAGCGTAACATTTATGAGCCTGCTCTTATAATTTGATTAAAAGTTCTGACTGGACAACAATTTGTTGCGTCTGCTTTTAGAACTACTTTGTCTCTAAACGTGTGAATTGTACATTTTCTTTTCAGTTCTTCAGTGTAGCTGGTTCTGACTACCCAAGAGAATGCATTACTCGATATTTCCAATTGTGCTTTCATAAAATGCATTCGATATTTATGTTTTAACAGGACAAAATTTTGCGTCGTTATTTTTTACTGTAGGAGAGAGTGCAACAGAAATTCTCTTCATTTCTATACGGAGTAGTCTAGTTTTTGCTGTCTGATTGTTTGCAATGGGTGTGTATTGCGTGTTTTACTGCGTAGTGATAATAACGTGTTGCACTTTTCACCAGTTGTGCTCAAATTTTCGTTTATGTGCCTAGCATGTTTTAAATGCGAGTTAACCAATCCTTTTTTTAAAATAATCGTTTATTGTCCGACATAAATCAATATAAAAAATTCCATTTAAGCGTAGCAAGAGTTGTGTCTGAAAATTTTTTCGCTGTATGCTAGTATTTGTGGCGTTTAAAGGTTTTGAGTTAGCCTATTTAGTCCTGACAGGTACTCCTCAGGCATTGTGAACTAAATTTGCCTCGTTTTTATGGTATCAGTTTATGAATCAGCCCGTTTTTATTACGAATGCCCTGTTAATATGACACACGTCTATTTAAATATATGCCATAATTCTTCTAATCTGAAAGGCACACTAACACCACCATCGCATATAACCAAACATATAGGTATACGGATGACGGCCATCTATTAACCAATTATATAGATTTAAGAAAGGTGTATACTATGCCCAGCAAGCCTAGTAGCTACTGAAAAACTTTATAATTTTACACTGGGATTTGTAAGAGTTATGACCCAACAGTTATCCATTTTCAACTGGAATATTAGTCGTGTCTCCCAGCTGATTGCGCGCTATGTGCGAATCTATAGGAAAGACTTAGTAAACTAACACAGTGTGTTCCAAAAGAGCCTACCTTAATAAATCAGAGTTAACTCTGTTTTCTGCTGCATACTTGCAGATTTTTGTGCGATCAAACTGTGCAAAGACGGTAAGTGTACGATGCAGTGTGATCAAGTGGAGGGTATCGTGAATAATATAACCAGGCCAAACAATCGCTGGTCTATCTCCTAAGAATCGAAACATTAGTGGATTTGCTTTGATAGACTGACTAGCAGATTTTGTAGGCTGTCTTAGACAATGACCCAACCGATGCAAACAGTGTTCCTCAACTAGCAAAATCACTTATGACATCCTGAGAAACAAATTGATAGATCGGCTCGTACCATTCAATGCTGATGAATGTGTGAAAACGTTAGGCTGGCAATTCGCTAAACCGAAATGGACGAGTGTCTTTTTACAAAACTTCCCAGGCTGTGGCTGCTTTAATGGGTGATTTATCTTGTCCTAGCGAAATTCTAGGGGACCGACAGTATACTCGATTTGAACACCCTGAACTATATACATAGTGATAAAGATGGACGATTGCATTCGGGTTCGCATAGTTTGCCAGTCAGCTTCATAAAAGATAAATATTTATGAATCCCTGCAGTATCCGATCCGTGGGGTGTAACCATGGAGCTCGAGAAGACGAATTTGGTGACGGTATATAATAGTGTGCTGTTCCGATGAATCTTATGCTTGGATCATAATTGACCATATGGACAGTTTTAAGGGCATTCAGAATAAAGAAACTTAATTTTCCAAATCCTTAACATGATTCATTGCCGCCTGAAGTTTTCCCATTTTTTCCCTTAATTCAACAATGTTAGCAGCGTATTTGATATTAGCAAATCACTCACTACCATTGATCGCAACACCTGGTAATGTAGCACATCACAGAAATTACTATATAGATGATGAAACTAAAGAAGACTAGAACAAAAGAAAATCCTTGTTGAACGTTGGAGCTAATTGCAACCATCTAGATAAACCATTACCAGTGCGAATGCAAATCGATATGTAATTATAATAGCCCTTAAATAATTGAACAATTTTATTTTTGATACCACCGGTCAGCATGGTCTGCCGTAAATTATTCAATAACATATCGACATTAGTTGTCCACTTGTATCGGTAACTTAACTCGAGAGCGCGACGGATTGCATGAATTTTTTCATACATTCCATTTATTGTCATAACTCTGTTTTATGTAACCACGAACACTTTCGCTCTTAATGAATTTACCGGAGATTATTAATAATGATCACTTTTGGCTTAGCATGGAACAGACTGATTCTTCGATAGTTGGCTGGATTGATAATGGTGTAGTTTTTGGATGGGCTCTAATAAGGAATTATTTTATTCAGTTTGGACAGATTCCTTTTGTAAAATCCAGGTAATACACCCGTAAATGTATTTTGTGCCTCCATTTCTTATTATTCATAGTTACTTAGAGAGACCGTTCATTATAGTGGCGAAATGTATTTTCACGAGACTGCATGTTTTTCTAAACTTTAAGCTTCAAGATTAATCTTGTAACAAGATCGTGGTGTCACTTTGTAGCGCGATAATTGGTAGGAATTCTGATGCAACATTTCTTGTGAGTTGGCACCACAACGGAATATTTCACTCATTTTTGACGGATTATTACTTCAAGATTGGGACAGAGCTTGTGCAGATCCTTCTGTGCGTTTATTTAATTAAATTTAAAAAATACAGTCGGAATGCAAACGCTTCCGATGTCTACGCTGTCCCATATATGACTGGAATTCTAGTCATTACATAAATAATGGAGTTTCTATATACGTTTCGTAATTCGGTCAATGAATTACAATAACCCCAAGCAGGCCGTTTGCAATATGTTATCATTTGAAGAGGCAATTCATTTCCATTTCCACCCTATACAATACTTAATTTATACTGACAAAGATATGTACATATTGGGTCATGTGTTTATATCAAGATCGCAACATTGATTAAAAGTTGATTTTATCACCGCCCGCGCAGCCAATGTTCGTTTATTTATGTATGTATGTTTGTGTTATATTTATGTAACTATGTATGTATTTATGTATATATGTATGCCGGTACGTGTATTTAGTTACGTATTTAAGTATTCATCCATGTATTTTCGATTTATATAAGACTATGTATATTTTTTAATAAAATTTCAGAGCCGCTATGAAATCTCATACCCGCGGACTAAAATAACTAGAAGCTTTAAATCTTCTTTATGTTTATGTCGCGATTATGTATAATAGGCTTGATGCAAAATAAATTCAGTATTTTATATCTCAATAAACAATATATTATTATTATATTTTTAATTTTGATGATGTCATGATTACCGCGAAATGTGATAACTGAAATCGATCAGGGTCACAGTGTATGGATTTGCTTGTGTAACAGGCGTCCCGAAGTAGCCATAATTCTCAATTTTAGTGAAATTTAGCATATTTTGAAATCCATTTTGTTGGTACCATGTACCGACTCGGCAACCATAGTGTTAGTACACTTGACAGGTTACGCATATATTAGATATTGTAAGTTGGCTTTTAAGTCGCATTGTCGAAGACTTTATATGAAGCTAACTACATTACTGTTTTAATACACATTCGCGTAGGAGATTGTACCGTCCAATTCTCCCACATTTTTTAACCAAAATTAAAGTTGGTATAAAGGTTAATACCGTCTCTTACTGATGCATAACCAGTAAGTACGAGACGCATTTGTGCATGATATTATATTTGTCGTTCATGCTAAATTTTAATTTATCCTTCTGGTCATATTTGAACTAATTGGTTACTAGGTACGCAAAATCTATTACCCAATTGCATATATATATATATATATATATATATATATATATATATATATATTAGTTTAACAAGCAGTATAAAACTTTTCTATCTCCTGCTTTAAATTCGTGTGACTTAAAAATTGATTTTGTTTTAAACTTGGATTCAGTTCGAGTGGTCAAGTGCTGAATGATAATCAGGATTTGGACTGTTTTGCAGAAAGAAAGTTCAATGTCGGGTCTTCTGGTAGTGAAGTGCCTTGTCAGATTGTGGCAGGTATGACATCAACAGCATCGTCAATAATTTCTTTGAATCTGCGCAGCATTCCGGATCCGCAACAGCCAATAAGCTATGCTGAGATGATGCGTTTTCTACATTTTCCACCGCCATCTCAACGCAGCGATGCTGACCTAACAACAACACCTGGCACATCTAATATCTTTAATGGAACAGGGTGCGTTTATATATATATATATATATATATATATATATATATATATTCGTTTAAATGCGAGCTTTAATAAATTCATTGTACCCTTCCTGTGTTCAAAACAAAAAGAAATTTTATCGGATACAGGAAACATTTCTTTCTCATTTTCACCTCAAGTATTTACCAATGAACATATCTTTATATATTTATATATAAAGATATGTTCATTAGTAAATACTTGAGGAGATTATGAGAAAGATATGTATCTTGTATCTGATAAATTTTCTTTTTGTTTTTACACATAGGAAGGGTACAATGAGATATGTATTTATATAAAACTATTAGCTGTGATTCTTTCGCATTTTCGCTATATTTGGTTTTGTGGATTTCATTTACATATATAATTTATTTTAGTTTTATGCGACGATGATTGATTCTAGGCGAACAGATGACTGAAACAACTACCTGTGTCTTGAGACTAACATTGGTTGATGAATAAATTTCAAATTTCCTATAAAAATTATTGGAATGTATTCATCAACTTTTGTTAGATAACTTTATACTGATTTCGTCATTCTCCTAACTGGATTATTGACACGTGTTATTTCTCTCAAATAAAAAGATGAATTAAATTCTGCAAGAATAAAGTGTTTATGACGTGATACATGTTTATGAAATGATACAAGAAAACCGCAAGGAAGCTATATTACTGTTTTTGCCTTGCCATAATGGCTTAATTTTCCTCATTTCTGTGTTATCAAGATAAAAATACTCATTGTAAATAGGTACCCTCTCTCTCTTTCTCATAAATCTTTTTTAATTTGTGTGCCTAAATTATTATTTTTGTCGTTACTGAAAAAAATTCTCGTGTTTTTGTTTCTCTTTATATGGTTATATAGCAGTGAAACATAAGTTATTAATGTCTTTTTTATTGTTGTGCTTGATGATGATGATGATGATGATGTTGCTCTTAAAATCAAAGCACCGTGAAAATTAAATGTTTTGTTTGTTTATGCTAAATACGAGCAACTACTGAAATCCTGAAGTCTTCTCTTCATCACAAACCGCCCGATACGAACACGTTCGTTATTAATTTTTTTGAAGAAGAAACTGACCCTATAACAAAATGAAATCTCGCCTACTGAAAGCTCTTTTGCATTCCTAGATAAAGAAAGTAATATATTAACAGAATATAAGGATAACCAAAACTATGAATTAGTATATAACTGTAAATTGCCTATCATGTGGCAGGTTAGCTCAGTGACAAGTCACGGACTCCGAGGCAGACTTACCAAAGTTCGAGCCCTGTACTCGGTGAATTCTGGACAGTATATAAAGAGATCCAAATAGAGACGAAAGTGATCTTCTGGATTAATTTCGTTTTCTAAATTATTCAAGGCTAGTTTGTACTGACAAATTTATGTATATAATACGATTAGTGCTTATACTTCCTGTTCGTTGGCTTTGCGCCTTCGTATCTAATAGACGAAGTCTCTTCGAAAAATTGCTCTGTTTAAATAATTGATTTTCGATAATCTTAATGTTTTTTTCTATAAAAAAAATTGTAGCTGATTTCTTGAGCAAATTTCGTGTTATAGACTGTCTTTTTTATTTTATTATATTCAAATATTTGGCAGAACGTAACCAGTGTTGCTACGACATGTAAACTAATGTCAATTAGACACAATTATTCCAATAATAATATTTTATGATTGAATAACAAATGCAGAAATAAATTAGCATAGATTTAGTTTTATATTTATTAAATTGTAGGAAAACATTTTGTCATAAAACCGAGAAATTTCTGACGTATTTCAGGAAATTTAATGTAAAAAACAATGACATTTGTTCCAATCGTGGCCGAACTTTTTATGTATATTCAAACAATCATTGTCTGCATTGGTGATAACTTCTTTTCGAGCATGCGATGAACAACAGAACACATTTTATTGTAACTGACAACAGTTTTATTGCGTTGTGCGACTTGTTAGATACACTGCGATTAGTAGTTATCTCAAGCTCGAAAACTTGATTAAAAGGGGGTGTATGTGCATATTGTAACGAAGGAACTCAGGACTATTATCTCACCTGTGTTTTGACTAGCACAAGTTGAATTACAGTTGTTTTAAAGCTTGAAGATTTTTCAGTGGCAAATGAAGCAAGCTTGCTTCGTTTGTTTGTTTTTTTTAATTTTGGTGATGGGTGAACTGAAGTTGGCCGGCAACAGCCGCGGAAACACCTTCGAGCAAAGAAAAACAACTCGAATTCAGCCAGTGTTAGTCAAAACTCAGATCTGGTAATGTTGATCTACCCAGTTCCGCAATCTTTTCATTCATTTGAATTCAGAACTATTTTTTAAAGTTTAACTTGACAACTGTTTTGTTAATGATGTAGATTTGCGTTGTGAAAGTTGTGCGCCTGCTGACGAACTGCTTCATAAATTCAATAATCGACATCAGAATATTAGCTTTATTAAAGGAACGTTGGTTGCACGGGTAGTGATAATAGTTACTTTAATCAAGGTTACGATATTGATATGAAAACCTAACCCATTATGCACATACATTTGTCGATATAAACTAAGTATTGTATGGCGTAGAAAAGGCAATTCATCCAGTAGACCGGTTTTGGTCATATTGGAGACTCGTCACGTACTGTCCAAAAATTGCCGCGAACAGTACTCAAACCTTGGCACGTCTGCTTCGGAATTTGGTGCTCTACCCACTGAGCCACTCAACTGCGCATTACACACAATTTTCAGTTTTATATTAAATAATGTTTGTTTGGGTAGCCTTTCCTTCAGGTGGAGCCTGTAACATCCCTTTAGACCTGAAGTTCCATTTAACCATCCCTAATCTGTCTTTATAGAACAGACACCACGCTACTTGGGGAAGTGGTATTGAAATGAACATTTGTATTTTTAAAATAACATTGGTTGCGCATACAGTGATAACAAGTACTTTAATCAAAGCTGCTTTATTTTTGTATATGTGGCAGCGAAGTAACGATTTTATGGGATTATGCATTGCTGTACCGTTGGTTATTATACTATTGAACGAATGAAGTCAAAACCCGTGAATACGTGTCTTGGCGATAATTTTACCATATTGCATGGTCGCTAAAATAAATAGTGGTTTCATTATCATCTCAATCCTGTTTACGAACTGAAATGACATTAGTGGCTAATGTTTACTGCCATATAATTATAAGTAAGATGACAAAAAAACAAGAAAAGTTTTAAATTGGCAGTTCTATTTAAAGTTATAATTGTTACACACAAACTTTGAAAGGAATTAGTATAATTATTTTTAACAAAATAAAAAAATACAAGTGAGGTAAACTAAACATCTACAAAACGCAATCATGGGCAAACCAGCTTTATTGTACGACAACATCATCCATACAAATTTATTTCGGTTTTTAATGTATCACGTCACCGGCACAACCTAACCTAGCAGCTAACTTCACCCAAATACGAAAAGAAAGTTACGAGTATGATTCGGCTAGAAATCTGCAACGAGTTCGGCTCGATGCCATATCGCGTAGGGTTTCCAACCTAGAACTAACATGTGCACGTGGGCCCGGTCCAGGCTGAGGCTCGAGTCCCATGCTAATTAATTTGAATTTAGTTGACTAGCTGATTCTGCGAAGTCGAATTCTGCCGACATTGTTTCTTGCGCCAATCTGACGCTTGATGAGAGGATAATGTTCTAATGAGAAATTGAATTGACAGAGTACGCAAAATGTGATCGAGTTTACGTAGTTGATTGAGCCTTATTTGGTTTTCGAACGGGGAGCACTTGTGATCCGATCCAAAATACGCCTACAAATGTCAGCTGCCAATCATACCCAGATCTTGACTTGACAGTCGTAGAGTATCTTGCATTTAGAAAGTGCGAGTTTCATACTGAAATACGTAACAACTCGTGCTAATCTGTCCAAAGTGGTCTCAGAGTCAAAAATAATTTAATCTATTGCCCGGAAGAAATTCGACACCTCCATCCTGAATATATGGAAAAGTATCCTTTTTACAACATATTTTACAAAATTGAACGAATATGGAAAAGTGGACAGCATCGATAAACACCACTGCTGATGGTAAAGTTGTGCGTTATCTCATTCTAGACGTCAACGAGACCAGAAGCGATTGTGTAGAGAGCACGCGTAGTGTTTACAAATCTAATGGGCATATCAATTTTTGGCATGATATCAAATGAAAAATTCAAATCGACTGCGTCAAATTCACCCAATTCTGGAAGACGGCTATAGTGAATAGTAATATACATATTGCTGTTCAAGAACTTATCTTGAAGTGAAATATACAACCTCGTCCTTAACGAAATCTGGCTTGTTTTTCTCTAGTATGTGATTCACGCAAGGCGCTAATCGAAGCAAATAGCCTAGATACAACTGGAGTCAAGCTTACACCACGGTGGTTACCACACGAATTACGTTTACCTTTTTTTAAAGATAGGAATGGTGGTCAACTCATTTCGAGCAAGCGACACGGTCTCCTCATTCCATATAGTACGGGAGGGATTGGTCAACGTTCCAGAAATTATTCTTGCATCATCCCTCAATAAGCCCAAAAGAAAATAATTATTCCCTAAAACTTTACGCGGTTTAAAAGATAGGATTGCATTCCGTTTTCCTAACTCTGATGGCTGTCAGAGATTAACATTTCACATTGTTGCTATAGGCATATTTTCAGATATCGGCACTGAGGGTGCCAAAAATAATTTATCTTTTTGGTGTTTATATCAGGGCGATTAATTTCATTGGTTTTTAGATGGTTACTATCATTTACAAATTTTTAACTTTTAATTTTCTTGGATCTGTGGTGCTAATAAACTGGAGCAAATATCGGCTGTTACTTGAAGCGAACGCTACCTCTATTTCTTCGGCCTTTCAAGAGATCGACTTTTAGACTGCGCTAAGTTGGCGTCCTACATTTCTACGGGTATTGTTCTAAGCGAAGCTAAATTGAATTTGGCGTCTAGTTTCGCGAATCTCCATAGATTTTACAGAAAATAACTGATTACCTCTACAAGAGCCTACAATACCACATAAAGTAGACTTTGCCATGTGCCCAGTGTAACTTATCTTCGTCTAAAATGAATTATAATTTTTGATATAATAGCCAGTTAACTTTGAATTTAGAAAATCTTCATATTTTTGCCAAAGTAACATTTGTTCGAGTGTATTTACATCTATTTAAGGCTTATTCTTCTTTTTATTTTCTGGAAATATACAACGGAAAAGTCGATATGTGTTCCAAAATGAAAATCAGTCCAGAATGCAACCGTGTCATCTATAACTAATTGCTACACGATGTCTTTTGTTCGGTGGCTGTAGGACGCCATATAGCGCAACGCCTTACACTATGTCAGAAGTTTGGGCTAAATAAATGTAATTTATGCTCTGCGTATTTATCCAACAGTCGTTCATTATCGTTGCGCATTGAACTTAGAGTTGATCTTTCACCTAAATGAAAGTCTGTGTTCCTTAAGCGCCCTTCCTGAGCATTCATGACACCCTAACCGAGAATATATCTGAAGTTCTTCCTCTGCCTAGTTAAGAGCTTATGTCGGAGTAAAAAGCGTCCTGGCCTCGCGTTTATCGATAACTTTTCGAACTCTTGATTGCTCATGCGTTATTAGTCAATACATGATTTTTTTTTAAATTTCGCATTAAGTTTTTCATTCTATTATTCTGTTTGATGATTATTTGTACATTGTTGTTCGACCATGTTTTAGTTTTTGCCAGTCGGATAGCGTTCCCTTTTGCCACAACCTTTCACAATCTGCCTCATCAGGAGCGTATAGTCTGTCGCCCATTCAAACAGGACACGTTACTCCAAGTTCCACGTTTTCATCTACCAGTCATGATTCCGTTAAACCGTTTTTCTCGGAAAAATTAGTGGATCAAAGTTGTAGTGCCACTTTAGCAGACTCACTACCCATTATGCCACTATTAGTATCAGACCCTTTAAACAATAACATCGCGTCACCCGTCAGCACGGCAACAACATTTGTCGCTTCACTCAGCACAGATTATTTACAGAAGCATTGTAATGATTTGAGTGCTAAATGCAGCATCTCACAAACTATCGAATCGAAACAGGAATTTTCCAAAAATGAAGGGGACGACGTTAATTTTTCTGTCGAAAGCAGTAATGAGCCGGAACAGACAAGCGTGGAGCCGATTGCCTGCACTACTACCAATGATTGTCAGAAATCTTCCTCACCACCGACTGGCAGCAGTCAGCAGAAGATGTTAATAAACGACAAGCATTTGCTGAATGTCGGTGAAAACAGATGTGCTGAATTTATCACGTCACGGTCGCCTGATACCGGTGGTGTAAATCGCATGATTGCTCCGTTGGTTATGGACAAGGAAACAAGTGATATGCCATCGTTGCATGAGACGTCCGGCGAGCTGCCTACGCCGATGCATTGCAACAACTTATGCCATAGTTCTTTAGGTCACGAATTTATTAAACCGAGTGGGCAATCTGTTGTGGCAGTAGATATCGATAGTGATTGCCAAGTTCAGAGTCTCCTAGCGGATAATGCTAATAATATCGCGCTTGGTAGGTATTTTTGAACTCTATATATTCATTATTAGTACAACAAATTTGACATCGTTTTGTGCTTATTTTTATTAATTATTTTTGTGACTTCTATTGGTAATAGATGAGACTACAGTTTTGCTCTATAAATAATTTAATAATATCATGTCTGGTTTATTAAATACTGAGGATACAGAGCAGTTGGCTAGCGGACTTATGGATTGTAGCTTAAGAGATAGTTCAGAGGAACTTAAGTGTTCCAAGATAGATGATCATTCCGCATATATGGATTTTCCGGGCCTGGCATCCAAGAGACCCCCTTATGGTAGTGACCTAAGGGCCTCTCCTTTTTTAAATTTGTCTTGTTACATCGTATTTAAATACATTCTTTTGGATATTCTTCAGTTTACCTTTTTAAAGATATAGATGAAAAAATAATGCGATTACTTAAACACTTCCGTAAAATTATGCTGCTTTACGCAAATGATTTCGTGTTTCCTGAATGTGCGATCTACAGCTAACATGGTCTATTCATTGACCAAGCATTGATTGCGCGATTGGTTATAAGTTACTTAAATCAAGCTCGCAACTTTGATTAACAGGTCTTGATGCAGAAATTTTAGCAAACTATTTCATGTCCTCTTATATGGAAATTATCCTCGTTGGACAGTGGGAAATTTCTAGTTCTGTCGTTCATGTAAAATATAGGGTCATTAACCGATCTACTAATTTGCATACATATTTGCGCTATTTCCTCACTCAAGGATATCAGTTTTGCGCGCTTCTCACAACTATCTTAGTTGAGATTTATACAGACAATTAGTGAAGCGTATGAGCTTTTCTTGTGCATGAATTTAGAAAAACTGCCCATAAGAAATCTATTTAAAAACTACTTTAATTATTTTCGTTGCGGATTACCTACATCTGATTATGAATAAAACGCTATTTTTATAAGTTTTTAAATCACTTATAGAAGTACGCATATCAGTTTTTTAAATGTTAATATTCCTACTTCATAAATAGAATATAATACTTCCGTAATTTACCCATTACTGTTGATGATGTTGATGATGATGACGATAATAATACTAATAATTTGTGCTTTTGGTAGTCATCACAGTTTAACTCTTAAACAAACTAAACATGTATTTATCAGTTAAGCTTCGATTAATGATAAGCCCTATTTCCAAAAACTTTTATTCATTTAGGAGCATCCACGCTTATTAATAACACCGCATTTTTCTTCGTCAATTTAGTGCAGATAAGTGTACTTCTGCAATATCACCCCGTCCGCTTTATCAGAAGAGGAATAGTATAATTTACTCAATCTCGTTAGTGCCATTGGCCGTAAATTCTCAAGTAAATGTTCAACGACTGTAATCCGCTTCGGATACATTTTGTCCACCATATATGGACGGTTATTAATGGTTTGTAACGCGTTTCGCTCGACTTTGTACAATATAGCATTTTCATCGGGCTAGAACGTGTAGTTTACGATAGGTCCGCCGTTTACTTTGCTCTGAATAGTGTACCGATTCTTTGTTGTACATCAGTAATTTTAGCTGCTGATACTAAATGTCAATTGTTCGTAAAGCTAGCTCGCTGCATTATCATAACTAAGGCCTCTTCGTCAATGCTCTGAGCAAATTCAGATGTTTTAAAAACTTAATCGCATAGCTCACTTAACAAAGTGCAATTGCTCATGCCCAACAATTGGCTCATTAGAGAGGAAATATCGAAGGACCTCATACAATGCGCAACGTGCTCGTTCTGTCAAAGCAGCGGATTGTGGCTCATAAATCGCCGATCGCGATTCATCGAATGTCAGGCTACGACACAATTGTTTGGATTCTGCTAATTCAAATTTAAGGCTTTCGTCCTTGACAATGACCGCGGCCGACCTGAAGAGACTTATTCATCGCTCATCTAAACACTGAAGTAGTCTAGATGCCTTGTATATGTCACAAATTCTAACCGGCTTTTGTAGTAATCGGCCAATTTAAATATGTAAGCATGGTTCCCCAAAACCTCAAAAACATCCTACCAAATCGACGTGCATGAATGGATTCTTGTTCATTACAATGAAAGCCATCGTTGTGAAATTCTTTTTTGGTTGCGGCTTACATTTTTATCAGACAGCGCATTCCTAGTAATATATGTGAAGATCGCTCATTATGTAAATCCTATTGCGATGTCGAAACCTTTAGGATCAGAAAAATTCTCTTTCCAAGAGCGAATAACATTCTGAAAACCCTCGTGAATGTGCTAAACTGTTGCTTCACAAGTTTATTACACCAGCATGCTCTACAGCAAGATAAATATCCGATTTTGCCTAGGAACCTAACTTTCTTTAAATCAAGTTTACGAGATTGAAGTAAACACCAGTCTCATTGTATTGAACCAGTCGTCGAACAACATAGCAAAACTATTACCAGTTCTTCAGCGACTGGTTAAATACAAGAGGATTTGTGTTTGCTTCACGCTCGCAAACTTGATATAAAGAAAGTTAGCATGTTTTATTTTTCTGGTGTGTTTCGCTCACAGTGATGTAACAGCCACTATATAGTGTTTGGGTTTATTTGCTGACGATTTCAATACACTTTCGTTAACCATACAGATTCTAGTATGTATGCGGTGTGTGTGGTTGCACTAAAAAGAAACGTAGCCAAGGCGTGTTTATCACCTTTATTCTGAGCAAATGGTGCTCTATACCTTCGCGCGGAAGGCTATCTAGGGGCAGAAGGATTCTGAATTCAAATCTTTTCCCACCAGGAAAGTCTAAACTCATGTATGTTTTGCTAACAAAGAAAATCATGGTTATTGCAAAATGTAATAGTTCTTTTTTATAAGTCTGTTATATTGACACATTTTTATTGGCACTAGAATTAGTATTCCTGAACCTATGCTGTTGGTTGCGGCATTCATCAATTACCTTTCATTGCTCTAATCTTGTTAAATTATGTTTGGGATTCAATTGTTGCTGTGGTTCCTGCAACACTTTCTAAATTGTAGGTAGACGATAGAGCTGACTTGCTGAATCGCTCTTTTTTCACTAAGTACCCAGATGGAAGTTTTGAAGAAGTTGTGGAGATATAGGAGATGACCGACTTTAGTTGTTTACGCCTAAACAGTTGTGTCAATTGATTGATTCGCTCGGTTTGGTTTAGGTAATTACCAGCTAAGCATCAGTAGTCATTGCTCAAGTGCAAAATGTACTCGCGTTTGCGTAGTGCTTGCATCTTTCGAGCTGATATCATAATTGACGGTTGCGGGACAATTGATAGCAATTGTGTGTAGTGTAGTGTGCGGCAGGGTGGCTCAGTGGTAAGAGCACCAGATTCCGTAGCTGACGTACCCAGGTTCAAGCCCTGTCCGCGGCAAATTCTGGCCAGGACGTGATGAGTTCCAAATAAGGACGAAAGCGTTCTACTGGATGAATTGCCTTTTCTACACTCTACAATTCTTAGTGTATACTGATATGCGTAAGTAATTAATGGGTCAGGTGCTTATATCAAGACCGCAACCTTGATCATAATACTTCTACATATTTTCCCAGAATTTTTCGATGTCACTTTTCTGGGTTCATCTTCGCTTCATTATAACTTACAGCACAATTTCAATAATTGCCTTTCTTACATATTCTTTATCACGGAGAATTAAGTTGAGTATTTTGTGTTGCGTACCTATTAACAAATTAGTTCAAATAAGACCAGAAGGATAAACTAAATTCAGCAAGATCGGAAAGTATAATCTCAAATATAAATTTTTCTCGCGCTCACTGGTGACTTATCAGTAGGATCCGGTATTACGCTTTTTACGCACTATATATTTCGGTGAGGAATGCGTATTAAAGGAAAAAATGATGTTAGGTCCGTATAAAGTCATCGGCAATGCGAATTCAAAACCAGCTCAATTTATAATATGCACATAGCCTGAAGAGAGTACCATTAAAACGGTTTTCTGGATACCATGCCTGTACCGTATACCAATGCTGGTTTTATTTTTACCAAAATTATGAATTACAACCACTTCATATCTCCGGTTACTTCAGCCAATCTAGATTGGAATAATTTATCACATTGGCTGGTACTCATGACATGAGTCAATTAAATTTGTAACAGTTTTGTAGTCTTTGTCGCGGAAAAATATTATATATGCAATTGTCTATTAGATATTGTATATCTAATAAGGAATAAGTTCAAATAGGACCAGAAGGGTATACTTAATTGAGCATGAACCTAAAGCATAGCCTCATGTACACTTCTGGTCGTATTTGTACGCAATACATAATACATAGTTGGTTTTATATTAGGTCTTCGTGAAAAAAAATATATAACTAGTATGTATTTAATTTAATGTCGTTATTATCATGAGATGTAGTTACCGATGTCGATCGAAACCGGAGTGCATCGATTTTCTGTAGTAGTAAGTGTTAAGAATTGTCTATAATCTTTGATTTTTATGAAATTTATCCTATCACGAAATTCATTCTTCTGGTATCTGGTAAATTCTTGATAACTCGAAAACCATTGTGTTAGTACTGTATACATACTCAATATTTCGAAAAGTTTTGTCTAAGTCCCGTTTACTGGGTCGATATGTATTATATATAGGGAGTTGTCTTTGAAGTTGTATTGCTGATGACTATATGGTATTAACTCTCTTGTCGCTTGGATACACATTCGTAAATGAGATGGTACCGTTCAATTGTCTGATTCCAAATAAACACTAACCTGTAATAAATCGGAACAATTGTGCAATATATAATATCTCTACTTGATTGTATTTTATGTTAATATTTTGATGCATATTCGTAAAGTAGGTTATATACTTTACTTTACTTTACTGCGGCTGACTCCTTTTGGAGGATAAGCCGGCTCCATTGAATTGTGACATTTCATGGAGTTTCTTGGGAATTTGGAACAAGTGGTGTCCCCTCACCACTCGGCATTTTGATCGAGGACGCACCTCTAGCCTTTGCACATCCAAGCGCAGTCTGCAAGGCAGCAGTAAGTTGCATGGTTGCCGGTGGCTGTTGAGAGCTCATTCGCCATTCGGAAGTACGGGGTACTGTCCAGGAGTCCATGTAATCCTGTGGCTGTTGAACCCTTTTGTGGCGGGGAACACACGCCGAGTCATGGTGCCGTCGTCGGGCTCATGGGGTATTTTATAGAAGATCCGATTGCCGGTCGGAAATCCACCACGCCCTGGTGGTTATATCAACTTGACTAAATTTATAGTGAGCATAGGAAACAGTACTGATTCATACTGATGATTCGCCAGTAATAATGAAACGCATGCTTGCATGAGATGCTGACTGTGGTATATTTTATGGTCTTATTTTAACCTATTTGTTACTAGGTGCGCAATGCCTAATATACACTTGCCTTTCTTTTTCGTTAACATCGTGCTAACAATATCCATTCTATAGATAAGCATTAATCTAATAACATATTAAAACATGTTTTGTTCGTTCGTATGTTTGTTATGCAACATTACGCAATCCAGTCCTTCATAAGAAAACTTGGACGAAGCTATATTTACACTTCAACAGCTACTACTCATTGAAAGATATTATGTGATAGGACATGGTGTTTAATTATTATAATCAAGGTTGCGGTCTTGATATAAACACCTGACCCATTAATTACTTACCTATGTCAGTATAAACTAAGAATTGTATAGTGTAGAAAAGGCAATTCATCCAGTAGACCGGTTTCGTCCTTATTGAGAACTCATCAAGTACTGGCCAGAAATGATCTCTGAGAAAAAAATTTCTTTTCTTAGTTTCTAATCCTAGAGCCTTAATCGTTTGATTAAATTAAAGTGGCAGGCTCTGTGCTATCTTTCCTTGTTTTCAAACGGTCCAGTTGCAAAACCGTTATTTCTCGCAGACATTTTTCCAGGCTCTACTTGCGCACACTTTGCGGGTAATTGATCTCTGTTTGCTCATATATTTTAGTTATGATTTTATAAAAAAAAGATATTGGCTAATTACAAATTTGCGTAATATTTTAGTCGGTCATTACTGCTTTCCTAAAGATTTATTCGTGAAAGATAGAATTTGTCTATGGAAAATTTATGTTATGTCATGCGATTATTCGAATTGGATTATTTAATATTTGTGTTTGACAAATTGGAATATTAAGCACTTTTATTTTCTATTTGATGAATTTTTAAACATATTTCTGTTCTTATATGGAGATTGCCAACCTTCATTGTCAAATGATGAAAATGAAAATATTCAGCAAGCAGTTCAGTCTGACAATGACACAACAGAAAAACCTTCTACGGAAGGTCAAGATTTTGTGGACGGCTGTGAGATTGCACTTAAAAATATCGATTCTGTGCATGATTCCCGTCAGGACGTGGATAATTTATTTGAAGAAACTATAGCCCTGTCCTTCAGCGGAAACAATGCAAATATTATTGCAGAGTCGCGTACTTTGTTTGATAAAAGAGATGCAAATGTCAATCAACCAAATGAAAAAGACAACTCTAAACAAGCTGTAAGCGATTCTTCAAGCTATGTAGCAAGCTAAATATTTCTTTTTTTAGAATTTTTTAACTATATATATATATATATATATATATATATTGTTCGTTTACCGTGAAATATATTTATTCATAAATATTATATTTCCAAGGCCATGTGGACAATGGCCTTGTTTGAGATCGGAATTGTTAATAATATTCGAATTAAGACTTTTCATTGGCATATTATTCTTCCAGCTAGATATTTTTGCATCCTGGATACACTTATTGACTTGGAATAAATCTAAATCCAACTTAACTCGTCATTAAATATGCAATACCCTACAGAATTAATGAAATAGGATATTTCTTAACAATATGGTGTTATTTTCAATCATAAACGTGTTCCATTAATCACAGGAGAAACCGAGCTTTCCAGAATTTTAAGCGAGCTGAAACACTTTAGACTCTTCGTTGTTTATTTATTTTGATACTAATAATTACCAATTACTATATTCAACGTGTAAAAGTCCATTTTGTAGACTTTAAATAAGTAAAAATACACTGTTTCATTATTCATCTAGTGAAGAAAAATCCCTCAATCTAAGGGGTTTCAAACTTTTCTATTCATCAGCAATTACCGATGAAATATCGATCGACTATCCTTTAATCAAAATTTTAATGCTAAACTGAAACTGACATTTAGAGTTGTGATATTCACTTCTAATTATTTCTTGTATAATTTTTGCATAATCATGTCTGATTAGTCGGTATATGAAGTTAGATTCACTACTGCAGATTTACACATTCGTATAGGAGACTGTACCGTCCTATTTTCCCACATTCCTCACTCAAATATATAGTGGGTAAAGGGCTTAAAACCGGCTCCTACTGATGAGTTGCCAATAAGCAGTAAACGAATATGCACAAGATTATATTTTTCGTTCACGCTCTCTTTTCTTTATTCTTCTGGTCATATTTGAACTAATTTTTTGTTTGGTTTGTACCGTCCTATTATTCCACATTCTTCTACCGAATATATAGTGGTTAAAGGGCGTAATACCGGCTCCTACTGATGAGTCGCCAGTAAGCACGAAACGAATGTGCATGAGATTATACTTTCCGTTCATGCTGCCTTTTGTTTATCCTTCTGGTCACAACTGAACTAATTTGTTACTAGGTTCGCAAAACCTAATACATACTTGCATATATATTAGTTCTTCGCAACAAACAGTATTTAACTGTAATATATTGAATTGAATGATGTCATGCTTACCGCGAAATGTGATAACTGATATCGATGAAGGCCAGAGTGTATGGTTTAACTGGAGTAACAGGTGTTCGGAAATTGTTGTAATTCTCAATTTGGGTGAACTTTAGCATAAATTTATATCCATTAGGTTGGTATCATGTACCGACTCGGAAACCATAGTGTTAGTATCCGGTACTCATCGATTTCAAAAAAGGTATCAGTTACTAACACAATGGCCATAGTGTTAGTATCCTTTACAGACTCGGTATATATATTATATAGTGTGAGTTAGCATTGAAGTCGTATTGTCGTTGACTTCAGATTATGTTAGCTTCACTATTACAGGTTTACACATTCGTCTAGGAGATTGTACCGTCCTATTATTCCACATTCTTCTACCGAATATATAGTGGTTAAAGGGCGTAATACCGGCTCCTTCTGATGAGTCGCCAGTAAGCACGAAACGAATGTGCATGAGATTATACTTTCCGTTCATGCTGCCTTTGGTTTATCCTTCTGGTCACAACTGAACTAATTTGTTACTAGGTTCGCAAAACCTAATACATACTTGCATATATATTAGTTCTTCGCAACAAACAGTATTTAACTGTAAACAATTCGTTAGTTGGTAAATTCTTTGCATAGTCAAAAATAGCTTACTTTCTTATAATGAGAATTTAGACTAAGCTTATGTCTATAACTAAATAGGTTCCCTGTAGGCACAAAATATGTTAATTCGCTACAAACTGATCTTCACGCACAATTGCTCGAGTACTAATAATTTTGCATTTCAATTAAATTTCGATATTCTGATCATATTTGCCAACAGAAAGAGTTGACCTAATCAGATTTTAATCTTTAGAAGCTGATATTAATTGAGAGCAAATTCTGTTACATTAAGTGGTTGATGAAGAAACCGAGAATGTTATTATTTGCTGTTCTATCTCATTTTATATATATATATATATATTCATTATACCCTTACTATGTGCAAAAACAAAAATAAATTTATTAGATACAAGAAACATTTCTTTCTCATAATCTCCTCAAGTATCTACTAATGAACATATCTCAATGCTTGTACGTGCTTCTTCTGCTTACATAAATCCGGCTGAAATTTGTTTATCCATAAGGCTTCGTATGTGGCTAGCTCGCTTTTGTTTTTGCATTTAGTAATTACTTTGAATGCTATGTCTGGAGAACATACATGCGATGTTTCGATGATGTGTTGCGTAATAGCAGACGTGTATTCACCATTTGATTTAAAACAGGCGTTTGAGTTACTCAATTGAGAGAACATTGTATCTTAAACGCCTGTTTTAAATCAAATGGTGAATACACGTCTGCTATTGCGCAACAAATCATCGAAACATCGCACGTATCTTATCCAGACGTAGCATTCAAAGTAATTACTAAATGTAAAAACAAAAGGGAGCTAGCCACATACGAAGCCTTATGGATAAAAAAAATTGCAGCCGGATTTATGCAAGCAGAAAAGCATGTAAAGTCATTGAGCTTGAACTGGATGTGATGCATGCAATTGATTGGTTTCCGTTTTTCACACTCTAAGTTCACATATTTTTATCTTGTTTTGCTTTCCATTTTATATATAAAGATATATTCATTTGTAGATACTTGAGGAGATTATGAGAAAGAAATGTTTCTTGTATCTGATAACATTTCTCTTTGTTTTTGCACACAGGAAAGGTACAATAAATTTTATTAAAGCTCGCATTTCAAAAGAATATATATTAAGAGAAAGTGTGTGTTGAGTGGTCGTTTGCTGGGGCGTATTTTAGTCTATCTGGACCCTTCTCAGTAATACTGGGATTAAATTATCGGTATTGAATTTTAATTATCATGCACAAATCAATTCTGGTGGTGACTGGTGACTCTATATCCTTAATGCCGTTGCCTATATTTCACCAGTATTTCGCGCAGATGACTTGCTGATGTCACTGTTATTTCTCAATTGATCCAATGGTGAAACTTTGTTTGTCAGGTGATGTGACTGCGGGATCTGCTGAAGCATATTTTTCGATGGACAGCTTGCTCTCTGTATGTTTTAGCCTGTAGTAGCAGATGGAATTGTTTTTTTGCATTTTTGATTTAGATAGTCTTCACCGTTGCATACCAAATTTGTACATTCAGATGAAATTCATAATTGATATATCATAGTAGTGTCAGCGGAATCTTTGATGTTTGAAAGTGTTTTAGCGGCGACCTATAGAAAAGTATAGAAATGACCTGTTTGCTCTTCCAAGGGTGTATATAGGTATTATTTTTTATGTATTTTAATTTTCATGCATCAGGATCTATTTTAGTCTTATTGATTTTTTTTTCTTTTTTCGTTTAAATTGTTATGTTCTCAGGCTTTCGTCGAAAACTTTAGTGCGAATGGTCTAAGGAACGCCTCTATGTGTGCAATGACTGAAATGGATGTTCCAAACATCAACCATCGTCCAAATTGTGCTTCCTCATTTTCTCCTAGGTGTGTTAATCCCTTAAAACATCCATCGCAACCTTCTACATATAAGAGGGGGAAATCTGATGTATCTCGCAGAAGAGATAAAATATGCCAACCTGATAAAAAGATTTGGCAAAGGAGCAGTTACTTGCGAAAGGAACAACGCAGTGAAGTAGGAAGGTCATCCGACAACTTCCAACTTTCGACTGATAGTATGAAGCCCTGCGTGGTATTTCAATTGAACAAAAAAGACCCCAACAGTTTAAATCGGTTTTGTATGCGTAGTCCGGTTTATATCCGTTCTCAGGACCTACGCCATCGAACACAGGCTAGCCCAATGAATAGGCGAATTTATTCCCGAGCATTACCTCGAACACCAAGATTCCGCTCAAAACGGCTAATCGCGAAATCTCCCATGTTGGCCCGTCAGCCACAAAGGCAAAAATTTAATAATTCCATGAACAATCACGAGAGGTACAATTTTATAATATGAATTGTTTTCTATTTAGTATTTCACAAAAATCTGATAAATAGTTCAAACATACTATAATTTTTATTTGGTGCTGTTGCTTTTTCTATTTTACTCTTGATATAATGTCCTGCATGAAATTGGTGCAGCAGTTTGCTTTATTCCATCAATGTACTTTATTTGTTAGTATGCTTCAGCTATTCTCCATGTCCTTTGTGCTATCGAAAGTATTCTAGGGTGTGTGCTTATTAATAGATTTTCATCAATCATATGCTTCTGATTTTTTAAAATTAATTTTCTACACATAACTGAGCAAACTAATTTATTTTCTGACTGCTAGCTACGGATTTGTCTATCTAGGATATCTACTGATAATAAATGGATGAGCTTCTGCCAAGATTTCCAGACGTATTAACCTTGCTAAATCTGCATTTGGCGATTTATGCAATATATTTTGGAATAGCCTTTCTATTTCCCAACGCACCATATTCGAAGTTAAGTTCAGGAAACTGAAAGTTATCGTGTATGCAGTACAGATTTGTGAGATAACCAAATATAGCTGCTAGCACTTGGAAAGCTTTGTAAATCGATTTATTCGCTCGGTTTTGTTTAGGTCATTGCTAGCTATGCGTCGAGAAGTATCGCTTAAGAGAATAGTTCATGATATAATCAGCTCTATTTAGTCCTGTTCTGGTTTATAATCACCATGGAGTCTTGTTATGGAACGTCATTTGCGTTGGTTGAGAAACGTTTTGTTGAGACCTGTTGCACACCCAGCTTTCCGAGTTACAGATGTAACTCCGTTAGTTGATTGGAACAGCCGGTTGGGCAGGTTATCAATCTTGTTCCCGGATGCTGTTATTAGCAATTTCGTTCATTTGATCACGCTGCACTTTACCAACTGTAACCAAGAAAAGCATAAACGGGTGAAATTCTGTGCGTGTCTGGTGTTTAACGGAGTCTTGTCGAAAGGTTTTGTTAATTCTGCCTTATTGACGTAGGTTCTTTTGCAACTCACCTCGCGGGAGACCTGGATTTCCTTCGATGTCTTCAATGTTATGTTTGTATGCATACAGGTTATTCGATACACTAATCTTCTCCTGTCTCTTGATAAGCTGGCATGCTAATAATAATAATACCTGATACTTTAGCTGATCAGTAAAGTTCGGATGCCATTTATAAAATTGGTTATGTACTTACTATAAATATATATATGGCGGTAGGCTTTTTGTGTATAAATGACCAATTTATTTCGTGAAAACGGCAACAGAGATAAGTTGCGTCGTTTTTTAATGTCATTGACTACCATTTGATTTTCTTATGTGAAACAAACATATATAACACAACATAATGGGCCGTGACAGACAGCATACGTGTGAGGCAAAATTTATACTCGCATAAACTACAAATATATTATATAGTGTGAGTTAGCGTTGAAGTCGCATTGTCGAAGGCGCTATATGATGTTAGCATTACTACTGCAGGTTGACACATTCGTCTAGGAGATTGTATTTTCCCACATTCTTCTACCAAATATATAGTGGTTAAAGGGCGTAATACCGGCTCCTACTGATGAGTCGCCAGTAAGCACGAAACGAATGTGCATGAGATTATACTTTCCGTTCCTGCTGCCTTTGGTTTATCCTTCTGGTCACAACTGAACTAATTTGTTACTAGGTTCGCAAAACCTAATACATACTTACAAATGTGAAAGCCTGGCGAATGCTCAATCTATCGATAGAAAAATGACCATATCTAAAGCGTTACTTAGTTATACGGTGAGGATCAACCTTTAACTGCACATGAACACACCCATGCGCTCCCTAGTGAATATATAGTTAAACACGAGACATATGTACACACCAAATAAAACAAAAAATAGTAGTGGCTAATTTACTCAAAAAATGAAACCCAGTAAGAAATTTTTGGGCAAATGTCTATCTTAGGCAATTAAAAAGCACATTATCAAAGTTTCCACGTAAATTTCGTATAAATAAGTAGCAAAAATTCGGCTTTAGAAACTCTTCTTCATTTATCTCGGCACCAAATTCAAGTTCTCCAGATCAAATATATTCTTCATCCTCTTTAATGTGGCCGAGGCATAAAAGATGGTCAGAAAAGGGTACCACCACTTGTTCAACTTTGTAATCCGATATCCTGAAACTGTTTTGTTTTGGGCAATTCCAACTGAGGATCAGGAGGCATTAATCCTGAGCACAAATTGCAAATCGATCTAATCTGCCTGGCTGTTCTCTGATGTTTCATCACCATGGCATGGCTGGTTGCATTGACTGGGGTAATATGGAGACCAATTTCACATTTCGTCCACTAGGTTCCTGGGACATTCCGATAGATAGCTTGAATCAAAGACGAGTTAAGCCGAAAAATCTCATGACCGAGCAATATTACTCCCGATATCGGTCATTTAAACACGCTGCTCCATATCATTACTAATCTATAGAAAAAACTATCACTAGTGCATAGCGGAGGAATATCAAGTGAAGAAGTACAAAAATACAGACTGATTAATTAGTAATAACTTGATTTAGTTTCAGCATACCATATGTCTCTAGTTTAGTTAACTTCATCGCCATGGTCGTCATCATCATTATTATCATGCACAGCACCACAAAAGCCATTTGTAAATTCACTGGCATAATAGTTTAGGCACAAATTATTAGATAATTATGTGAGAGGGAGAGGACTGTCATTATGAGTATATTCAGGCAGATAACACCGAAATGCGGCAAACTAAGCATCTACGCCAATATGGCCAAGTCAGCATTAAGGCAAGACAAAATCAGAAATACGTTTCCTTCGCTGTTTTCACTGTATCACGTCATAAATAAAACCAAACGTCGAAGCTAAATCTTCCCTTTTATAAAAGAAAGTTAGGAAGAAGGTTCTACTAAAAAATCGACAATTAGATCGCCACTGAACTCGATTTGGTGCCATATCGCGCAGGGCTTCCAACTAGGAACTATGATGTGCACGTGGACCTAATTCGGATGGATTTGACTTTAACTGTTTCTGTCATGTAAAAATCTGCCCACCCTGTTTCTTACGCTAAACTGGCGCTGGGTGAGCGAACAGTGCTCTACTGAGTAATCGAATGGAGGGCATAAGAAAAGCGTGACGGAGCCAACGTATTTGATGGAGCCAACGTAGTTGGTGGAGCCTTATATGTTTTTTAATGAGGATCATTTTTGACCGATCCAAAAATACGCCTATGGCTGTCAGTGTTGATTATTTGGTGTTGGTGGCATGGCCCGTAGCCATAGAAATTCTGGCCTGAGGACCGGCTGGCACAAGCTAGTGAGCCCGTGAGTGATAGCATGAATCTTGCCGGCTCTAAGGAAACATAGCCATCATCCCGTTTCATGCTAAGCCTCCGGTTTGGCCTAACTACGCCTTAATACTTAGTTTTAAATGTGTAGTGACAATGGGAGCAAGCATTGCAGACGCGAAGGGAAGGTTTCAGCTAATGAAAAAAACTTTGGCTACTGGCATTTGGGCAGATAGTGCTTTTCAGTCATAGTTGGCGAAATATCTAAGAGAAGGACAACTGAGAATACAAATCATTCTCAATAGGAATGAGCGACCTAGTGTCTAAGTTGTTTTCTTCGATTATCCTACATTGTCTTTGCACTTCGCCTGAATCACATACTAGCGAAGAACAAGCTGGATAACAATCAAGAATATTTTTACCTCGAGGCAAGTTCGTGAAGAGCGAAACGTATATCGCCATCCCACAATAGCCGTCTTTCTAGACCTCAAGGGTGCATTTCATTCTATTCGATATTCTGTCGAAAAAATGTGTGTCAACCGAGTTTTTAAACAATATACATGTTTTTTACACAAATACTTCCTGTCGCGTTAAGGTCTACAACGAATTAACGCACAACTTTACAACCAGCAGTGGTATATATATATATATATATATATATATATATATATATATATATATATATATATATATATATATATAGTTGTCTAATTACTTTTATATTGCATGTAATCGGCAGTATTTATTAGTTGCATCAATGGCAGTTATCTTAAATTTGATGAAAGCAAATTGTGCGTAATACTCGTTTCCCAGTTTCGTAATTCGATACACAATAAGATAGGCTATGGAGACCAACGACATGTCCAATCGAGCCCTGTCAGCATTCCATAATTCTGTATGTATATGGGTTTTTGTGTGTGAGCGTGAATTACACTGTGCTGTGTTTGAATAAAAAAATAACCTTGAATTGCATGACTCAATAAAATTCATACATCTGTGGTGTTCTCACTTGCACAGAGGACTAGAAGAATATTTTATAGATCTTCGGATAGACCACGCACATCAATCGGACATCGCAGTGACCAGGATATGTAGGTCAGGAATTGGCAACGTGCGTGCATTAGCAGAATTCTCTTACATAGAGGCCCTTTCGGCACTACCATAAGAGAGCCTCTGAGATGCCAGGCACGGATAATCCATATATGCGGTATGAACATCTAATTTAAAACAACTAAATCCATCAAAATTGTTATTTAAACTACACTTCTCAAGTCCAACTGCTAATTGCTCTGTATCCTCAATATTTTCTAAACCAACCATAATATTAAAATAATGTTTCTCGCAATATATATTATTACAGTAAGTGTGCTCACTCAAATACGCTGATATCCACAGATGACAGAACGATACGGTGATGACCTTGAAAACAAATATCCACGTCAATTACCTGAAGCAAATTCGAGATCCTTCCCAATAATGTTTATTAAGTACACTTACACACTTACGTAGTCTTCGAATATACCATGCATATCAACCAGACTTCTCGGCATTAAGGAAAATTTGTTGATAACTTCGTAACATATGCACATTTTCGATGTTCTCTCTTATACATACGTTAAATCTTTGGATAGAATGTAAATATCGACCAGACATCTCAGAGACCAGGAAAGGTAGGTGAAGGTTTTTCTGGCTCATGAAGACGAGAATTCTTCTCATGTGCTATAGGTGTAGCGCCGCTAGTTGCCTTTCTCGTTTATTTGGAGCTTGTACACTTTTACCATCGACATCCCGTTGGAGCATCGTAGTTTTGCTTTTATTATAGGGAATTGCTGATCAGTTTATGTACAGAAAGTTTCATAATAACATTTCCAATATGAGTGGCATTAATCAGTCGATCTTAAGACCGTAAATTACTGTGACGTTCGAACAAATGTAAATATTTTGTTTGTATAGGACTCTATTTCAGCCAACTTCATTAAGAGTTGTTGTTGGTACAAATTACCAACTTCTTTGTCCTTTCATCAACTGTCTCCATTATGATCTACTTAAGTAAGTAGCGTATACATGTTTAGAAATTGCAATGACCAGGATGAATTCAAAAGAGCGTCTGTAGAGTTAATCACACATTTCCTCTTGACCATATTTGCTACTAGTTTTATGTATTATTTTGCCCATTCAGGTGTTTTAGGTATTTTATCATGTGACTGGGATGTAATACCATTTTTTGCTATGGTTCGCTGGTCTGTCTTTTCTTTGAAGCAAACCAACAATCGGAAGTGCCCTTGTAGCCTGGAGTGCAGAATACGTAACTGGTATTATGAGGAAGTCAGTGTTGTTAATGTTTCCTAATCTGATGTGGTGATCTTCCTCATAAAGCTTTCTGACTTAGAGATTTATAAATGTTCACCAATTCTGTCTATGGATAATGATAACACTTCTCAGTTACTTGCCGGTGTAACATTACTGAAATTCGTAACCATGTAAAAATAATTTACTGATATTCAAGCGTTTACCTAGAGATATCTTTAAGAATTGCTTACTTCTAAAAACTTGCGCTCCTTATCAATTGTCATTTGCCTTTATACTCTCGTTTTTCACACCTACATGTTTTGATCTCAGAATTTGCAAAATGCCATACGTTCAGGCGCGCGTTAATTTTGCAGTGCCGTCCACGAGTGATGCTACTAGTAGAAATAGACCCAACAGAAAAAAGATTGAGGTTGATTCTAATGGAAAACAACAAAACTCCAATAGAGACACATCAAGCTTAGTGGATATGTCTCATCCTCCAAATTCAACAAGAACTCTGTCATCAACTACACCCGCGAATACTTATAATTTGGAAAAGCTCCCAATTGACCACCATAATGTTTATTCGCGTTGTCCTGATTTGAATGCGAACACTGATGTTTGTTCTATAACAAAACCTACAGAAAATCCCCCGAATACCGGTGGAAGCGTACCTATCAATAAGACATCTCCTGATCCTGGATCATGCAGTGGCGTCTTAGTTAGAGGTAAGTTTGTCCCAGTTCCGAAATATTTTTTATGTTTAAACTTAAGTAACAGACAGGATTATGAAATCCTCAAAACCTTTTCTACTAAACATTATATTGCTGTTGTGTATTTTGAGAACCCTTGTGGTGGTACCATGTTCAGAATATGTATCTTGAAAACCATTATGATGGTGAACTGGGCTCAGTATATATATATATATATATATATATATATATATATATATATATATATATATATATATATATATATATATAAGTCAACTCAATACAACTGGATACCTTATTCGTATAGGATGTTGTACCGTCCTCCTTCCTATATATGAAGCACTTTTCATAAAACAAGAACTTTTAAGGAATATTAAAAATTCCAATCCATACATTATAATTTTGGTTTGGTCAGAATGAAGTAAATTAAATAATCGTTTTAATAAATAAAACAGTCCATACGTACATAACCCTCCTCATACTTACCTAGAATTAGATTTGTTTAAAAAACCAAAAAGGAAAAATAATACTACATAAATATTTTTAACATTATAAACTAAACATTACCAAAGTTAGCAAAGGAAATTCCTCAAGTAGTCCGATTTTTTCCTTATTCGCAACCCTTTATGTATTATTCCGAATTTGCCGCAGACGGGGTTAGAATTGGGATACATCTACCAAAAGCCTTATATGCAATAGCACTTCCCAGGTGGCATGGTATCTGTTCTATAATGACAGGTTCGGATGTCTAAGTTGAATTGTATTTACAAGAGATTATGCAGGATCCCCTGAAGTAAAATCTAACGGAAACCAACTTGGTATATAATCAAAACTTTCGTGTATTATGCAGCAGAGTTGATGCGGTGAATATAACTCCTCACTTTGAAGAAAATATGTTATAATTTGATCCCCGTTCGCAGCAAATTCTGCACAGTACTTGCAGTGTTTCTAATAGGGTCGAAACTTATCTACTGGGTGAATTTGCTTTGCTACGTGATGCCGATATATATATATGTGTGTGTGTGTATGTTTAATACTCATTTGTCACTGTTGTCGAACACTTATTTGTACTTTGAAATTTCGCAACACGCCAGCGCGTGAAACTGGCTGTAGATTTTCTACGATGTGCGGCTGGTAAAAAGAATGAAATTAACGCTAAAATGATGTTTTCAACCTTTTTTTACGTAATTTAATACACGTATGTGAAAAACTATATATACCTGTAATTAATGCTTTTTATTTTTACCTTTATAAAAAATTGAGTAAAATATTGAATGAAGCAATAAACTAGTGATATTATTCAATAAGTATGTTATTTTCTACGAATGAATTACCATCCTTATCATACGAGACAGTTCCGTGCCATGCACAGATTAAGCAGCGTAAGGGACGAGTTTTGCTATTCTGAATCAAATATCTGCGGCTTCGACTTCTTTCTGACGAGTTGTCCAATGCGGATGGAATCGTGGTCTAGTAAATGGATTGCATTTGCTTTCTGTTGCAATGTTTAAACTATACCGACAATATCCGTATGCGTGTGGTTCTTTTCTTTATAGTCTACAATTCTTAAAGACATCTTTATCTGATAGCGATAAGAGCAAACGCAACTTTCATGTTAAAGTACTTGAGACAAAGACACGCTATATCTTTTAGTTAACCATACTTCTTGCAAAATCTGTGAATTGTTATTTTTGGTGTATTTCTTTTTATTAGATGCAGGTACTGGTGTAGGTGGAAATGATCAACTTATACCAGCCTATTGTAGAGAAGTCGCAAATTCGCAAAACCCTGATTCTAAAGAAAACTACTCTGGAGTCCAGCTGCCTTCATATTTTCGAGCAACGACAATTGAATCGAAAAGTTCAAAATCTGAAATTACTATGTTGAGCTCCAAAGGTTTGCGCAAATCTTTTGACCCAGCAATTGCGGAGAGCCATTTATTGCGTCTAGTCCAGGCCTCGGTTAGAGAAAGTCGCGATCACTGGAGTGCCGTTCGTCATCTGCGCAACCGAGTTGGTGTGTGAATGTGTTGTTTTAAATTTAGCCCATATTTTAACTTTTTTTGTGCCTTCCAGTCTGTCTTCCATCTCTAGTTATAGATCCTCCAACTGTTTCTGGATTTCGGTTATTTGAGCCAATACCTCTGCCACACAGTTTATTATAAACGGAAAGTTTAAATTAAATTACACGGGTTTATTAAGAAATTGGAGTGCTTATTACTAATTCTTTATTGTTTAAATAATTCTTCAATGCCATACTTCACGGCAAAAAGTTTCGTTGTCTAATGATGATCCCCTTAGGTTACATTCTCAAATCAAACATGCTCTTCATAAAATGCCCTTCAAGCTAACTTTAAAGTGGAAACGCAGCTAAGCGCAGTTTTGGATATACATGCAATTTTATATTAGGTGTTGCGCACCTAGTAACAAATTAGTTCAGATATGACCAGAAGGATAAACCAAAGTCAGCATGAATGAAAGGTATAATCTCATGTGCACTTGCATTTCCTGCTTACTGGCGACTCATTAGTAGGAGCCGCTATTACGTTCTATACACAATGTATATTTTGGTGAGGAATGTGGGACAATTGGACAGTACAATCACCTAAACGAATGTGTATTCAAGAAGATATGACGTTATCTTAGTATAAAGTCTTCGATAATATGACTTCGAAGCCAACTCACTATATATAATATATATCGACACCACAAAATCTGCCTACATAGTACTCAGCTTGTACATGGTACCAACACAATGTTTTTGAAATACCAGGTCTATGCTAGTTACCAACACAATTTTACATGAATTGAGAATTGCAACAAATTCTGAACACCTGTTACTCTTGCTTGTGTAATTTTTAACAAATTTGTTCAAACAGGGCTTAGAGAATATGCAAATTTCAGTATGAACGAAGTTATAATCTCATATGCAGCTTTATTTCGTGCTTACTGACGACTCATTAGTATAACAATAATTGATTGCGCGGGTGGTGGTAACAATTATTTAAATCAAGTTTGCGAGCTTGAAGTAAACACCAATCCCATTGTATTTAACCAGTCGTCGAACAACTCATTAGTATGGGCGGGTGCTATACCATATACTCATGGTATATTGTGTCAATCTATGTGGAACAGTTGGACTAGAGTGATAGAGCATGGATATTTTGGCCATATGACCTCAAGATCTATGAGAGTCTACTGTGTTGGTAACTAGTTTTTTTTCCATAGGTGTTTCTATTTCAGAAAATAGCCTAATCAGGCTAATAGGTTTGCACAAGTTCTCGTTAAAGCAACTGTAATTTAGTTGATTCCGAAGAGTGTAAATTCCTGATAAGAGGAAAATTTACTCTTTTTCCAATAACGGGCTTATCTTTTGGTAAATCTTACGACTGTTGCTTTAAATTGGGTCTTAAAAAGGAAATCTGAAAATTTGAGCCAGTCTGATTCGATTGTCTATTAGGGTATTGCATTATTTGTTTATTTAATTAATCATTTTTCTGCTTCTACTACTTACCTACCTACTACTACTACTACTACTACTATTATTATTATTATTATTATAATTATTATTATTATTATTATTATTATTATTATTATTATTGCTACTCAAAATTACATCAACATAATATAATGATTTTTCACTGCCGCATAACGATGGAATTAATAGTTATTTGTGGGTTGTAGTCGAACGCTAGACTCACACATTTTTTATGAGGAATTGAGTTTGTTAGTCTGACCTATTCATTAACCTGTATGGTATAAGCTCTGACCGCGCTTTAACTCCACTAATATAGCCCATCGAGTCGTTAAGACAACAACGATAAGATCCCGTTTTCGGTGGGGGCAATTGCATTGTTCTGTAAGTGAAATAGTTAATAAATTTCGAATCTTATGAAATTAATAATTGATGTATTTGTATTGATTGATTATCAAACTACCTGCTAGAACCCAACCAATTTTCGTTTTCTTAATATGCAATGTGTATGCAAATGTCTGGTATAACCAGAATCTTAGCACCCGCAGAATGTAGTGATTGTGCTAAGAAATGAACATTGGTGGCCACATTAACTTTGTTGTTATTTGGCTATTTCAATTTAGCACCAGTTTACCAACTGTTATTTATAGTTTGGTCTATTAATACTTCACACATCTAACTGTGCTAACCATTGTTATATCATCGTTGGCGTGGGTTGGAAATCATGTGGTTCGACCCGCATAATTCTAGGACATAACTCTTATCGCTGTTCTAGTGCTTGAATCTTATTTTCTATGGTAACATGCGGGTTGCAGCTAGATGCTCTTACTGCTCGTCCTCTGTTTGGTAATCACGTATGTTACATGCTGTGTTGTGCCTGTTGTTTAAGTAATTCAAATGAACTGTGCCATTGATATGCTGAAAGCACGATGCTTATCTCAGATATAATAACGTGAGATTTTCCCACATTTATTTTTGGCTATGACTTTAACGATATGTTTTAATTTCTTGTTACGCTTTCGCAAAGGTGTTATCTTATTTTCCACTAGTTTTAATTTTTAATATTGATCGACATGTTCGATATTTGAAGACGTAATCGCAATACGCTGGGACCATCCCTTCGTTTTTATATGCATAAAATCAATGGACGTTCAGTAATGTATATTATTGATTCTCTTCTATATCGCATAGATGTTAGAGCTGACTAAATATAGCTATTTTCGCCTATACATCTATTCATTCGTTCAGTGGGTTGTAGGCCATTGTCAGCTAAGCGTCAGGAGGTGCTAATCAACAGAAAAATTTTCTAAGCTATTAGTTATATTCGTCCTTCTTCGTTGTTAAATTACTGTCGTAATTAATCAAGGAATGCCAACCAACGTCGAATATGTGGGTTCGAAAGTTATGGTAAAGCTCTGGCAAACATCCTACTTGCAAAGCTGCCAAAGCAGCTCTGGTGGCAAATGATAAACTCAGCAGAGTAGATCGGCATACCCGTGACCGGACAATGTTAATCACGATATCAGTCACTTTATACAAAAAAATACAAAAATATATTGTTCGCGTATGTACATTATACACAGTGATGCGCATGCATGTACACATACATACGCTCATTTATTTATGAATAGAGACATTTTGCGCACAGCCATACATGCATATATAAACGCAAACATTAATGCGTACATAAATACACGCATACATGTGTTCATACAATCCTTCATTCCTGCATAAATGTGCACATACATACGAACCTATATAAATAAGTACATAAGTATAGGATATGCTTGCAACTCATACATAAAAATTCACAAACATACGCACGTGCTGGCGTGCGTAAATACAAGCGTACATATTTCATACATAATGCAAGTATGTGTGCATATGCATATAAATACTCATACTTGTACATAATAAAAAGATACATATGTACATACATAAATAAAAAGCTTGTAATCATAAATATTTGCGAACGGACGACAGGCGGGTTCTAACCAGTTACACCCATAATGGTTGCATGAATTTTGCCATTGCTAATAAAATAAAGCCATCATCCTGTTTCAAGTAAAGCCTTTAGTTTGGTTTAACTACGCAGTGGCAGTGTTAAATTGGTAGAGACGGGATGAGAGAAAGCGTATTAGTCTCGCGAGGCAGATTTCGACTGCTGAAGGAAACTGTGTCCACTGGCATCTTGGCATATAGTACTCATCAGCCTTGTTTGGCAAACTGTCTAAGAGAAGAAAAACTGAATAAATCTCATCCCACTTGGAATGGGCGACTTGGTGTTTTTTTACAGCGACATATAACCAGGGACATTACAAACTATAATGAATCTATACTGCATTGACCGTCGCACAGGTTAAAAATTTTCGCCCTATATGCCAAGTTGTATAGAGTGAATAAGCGAAATTAGGCTACTGCATACATCTTCATTTCCAATTCTACATTCTTTGCCTATCTCTTCTCAATCGAATAATAACGCTTTGTTGGATTATATGAATTGTGATAAAAATAATTGAGCCAAATGTCAAATATAATTCAAGTAAACTATCATTTATTATACCTAGGTTAGGTTTTAACATTAGCGTACATTATGTGCGACAACAAGAATCTCGAGCACATACGATGGATAAATTATAAATCGATATATGTTGCGTATCCGAACCTAGAATGCATTACCCTACGGGTATTATAGAGCTTGGCACGAAATTTCCTCATTTCCATAATTAAGACCTGGTTTAGTACTTTAATTCACGAGCTGATACTTGCTTTACGAATAGGGTCTAGTAGATAGCCGACTATATACGGCACGTGTGAAAGTCTGTGTGAGTTTATTGAAAATTTGCTCGGCTATTGCGAAAAAGTTCTCACTTTCACCAAATTTGTAAAGACCAAACATGCTCTTTGATTCGCTTCTACCGGTACCACGATCAAGTATGTCAAAGATCTACACCCCAGAACAAAACTGAGAAGCGAACTAAGAATACTCTTGCAGAAAGTATAAATTGAAATGTCGAACAATTTTCTTATCGACTGCCTTGAGATTGTGAACAAAGTTAAATCGCATAATTTTAAGAATAAATAGCTCATACTTTGCGACATTAAAAATCTCTTTATAAGTATCTTGGTCGACAGAAAGGTAGTTTAAAACTGAAAATCATAGTTCAATCACAGCGCAGTCCCGATTTTGTAAAATGCAATGGAAACGCAACTTGTCATACAGAAAAGAACTATGTTCAGAGAATTTTCCAAAAGCAGCTCGCGGTGTCCAAAACGTCTTTATTAGAAATCTGATATCCCGAAAGATCTATTGAAGCAAACGGGAAAGATGAACAACGACAAAAAATAGTAAAGACACATCATATTAAATACCGGTTTAAACTTGTCTATCTCTTAGAGAGAACGCGTCAAAGAAAAGATTTACTCGAAGTATTAAAAAAATCAGTAACATGGTATGTTTCATTTAAAACTTGTTTGTTTATACAACACAATTCCAGCGAAACACGGGTTAAGAAAAAGCTCCCTGCAATCGAACAGTCCAACATCGCTTTTTGTGTCCACCTATATTGGATGGATCATGCACACGGATATCGTCTGTATCTATTATCAATGTATCGTCCAGACGAGACTTAATTATGCATAATTCTGAAGTTAAATTGTTCATTTTAGTAGTCAGTCCTTGAATCAACGTTTCTAACCCATCAAAAGCCATTGTTGGTTGTACCACAAATGCTTTATTTTTACTCAATAATATATAGAAATTTGCTCGCATAGCGAGCATCCATTTAATAAAACAAATTTACAAACATTAATTAATTTATGTTCAGTTCGGCTCGAAGTCTGCTTTTATCATTGGGCTGACTGCTTCATCCTTATACGGGCGCTTCTGCAAGGAATTTCTGTTGAAATAATGTCTGCCCTAGATAAGACCCTTTGTTCATTATTTGTCTTAAAGGTGGCTATTGCCACATCGCCTACTTTTACAAATGCATTAGCTGCTAAGTATGATAGGTAGTCAGGACCATATGATTAGTGTACGAGCGAACCAAAAAGCATTGGAGACTAAAAACAGCTGGCAAAGTGTTGAAATGTTCAGAAATTGCCAAACATGGTTTGCAATAATCCCTCTCGTAGCAATGCGGGTGTCTAGTTACTCTTCAAACAAAGAAATAAAAAGAAGATTCGTATTGTAGGAGTTGTTAGTTGCAACATCGTTTCTCTGTATTTGAATAAACAAAGAGAATTTGTATGTGAATTATATATAAAGGGGTAAACTACTTGTGTGTGTGTGTGCGTGTGTGTTTGTTCGCGCGAGCGTTTTATGCATTTTGCTTATTGTTGTATTATGCTTCATTTAGTTCAACATAATCATACTGGCTTTTCTCAATTTATTGGCTAAAATGTCGGATATTTTAGTCGATTTGAACTCTGTCGGAAATACAATTAGTTTTTTTTTAATTTGTGTCCATAAACCAGCTTCATAATAAAGTTAGACTTCAATGAAATTTTTTTCCCAATTTGCATTAATAGTACAAAAACGTCCAAATTATAAATTTGAAATACAATTTGACAGAAATTTTTGTGCGTTAGATCAGCCTCAATTGTGATCTGCGTAGCATACATAAAATTCCATAAATTTGCAACCGTAAAATTTTCTATTTGCTGTGTTGTATCGTATTCTATTTGCACGGGCAACATCCTTAATTACTCTTGTTGTTGGACAAACTGTATTTTTAAAAAATGAAATATCGGTATAAAATTTAACTATCAAGTGATTTGAAACTCTAATCTCGGGAGGATAGTTCATAAATTTTACGTATGCTTTTTCGCCGTTGAATTCAAGTATCGGAGATCTAGTCCATCGTCTCTGCCTGTGGTATGTCATTCGGTGATCTCAATAGATAAAGTGACGTCAAGTAAAAACATCATGTCCTGGTAAATTATAAAAATTTAGTAAGTCCCTTGATGCTGATGTTTTACTGTACTGTCTTCTTCTACTCCTACTTATTATTATTCTTCCTCAACCTCTTCTTTTTCGTCTAATTATTTTTATTCTTCTTTACCCACTTCTTTTTCTTCTTCCCTTTACTTTTCTTTTCTTCCTTTGCTTTCTTTTTCTTCTACTTATTCTTCCTCTTTGTCTTTTAATAATCATTCTCCGACTACTGCTACTTTTACTTCTCCCTTTCCTTTTTCCTTTCTTTCTTTTTCTCCTCATTTTCTACTTCTTCCCCTTGTTCCCTTTCTTCTTTAACTTTACTTATACTTCTTTTTTTTTCTTATTTCTTACTTCCTCCACCTCTACTTTCTTCGTCTTCTACTTCTTCCTCATCATCTATAATTGTTTACGACCATTATTAATAATACAAATACTAATAATATTGTTAATATCATTATTATTGGTAGTAGTGGTAATATTTGTAGTAGTTTTAATAGTTGCTGTTGTTGTAGCATTATAAGTGTTATAATTTCTGGGTAGTATTTTGCGTGAAATACACTTTCTGTTCTATTTTTTAAAAGTAGATTCCTTTTATTTTACTTTTGGTAAAGTTTCCTTTAATTTTTCGTTAAAATCCTAATCACGTGTTTAGCTATTTATCGGAAATGTGCATCAGAATCGATTTCTCAACAATAAGTTTTACTTGTGATAGCTTGTTGAAAAGTAAACAAACACATAGCTTAAGGTATATTTGGGTAAGATTTCTATAATTCTTTGCTCGCCTAGATGGATTATACACCTTTTATCTTACTTTATTCTAAATTGTAGGCTTTTCGTGATTAGCTATTCTACTAATGCATATCGTTAAAGAAGAAAACTAGCTTGTTCTTGATTGCCACGAATAAATGTACCTTCGAACTACAAATATGTTGGAATATGCTAGTTTGAATTTACGAATCGCCGTTCCGATTGGATAAAATCAGATTCATTAACACAGTTTGTTTTTTTGTCGTTAACTCATGACCAATGATTTATTCAATCTTTGTTAGCAAGTCTGTATCAGCGGGCAGTTTATTTTAACTTTGTACGTTTCTTACAGTATTTTGATTAAAAGACGTGTTTTAACGAAAAAACTTCGTGAGTTTGACCGAATTCCTAAATTTGTCCAGCATATAAGGTTAATTATTTTAATCAAGGTTGCGATTTTCATATAAATACCATTCTCGTTATATGCACATTTGTCAGTGTATACTAAGCATTGCATGCGATTCATTTAGTATATAACAGTTAAATATTGTTTGTTGCGGAGAACTAATATATATGCAAGTATGTATTAGGTGTTGCGAACCTAGTAATAAATTAATTCAGTTGTGACCAGATGGATAAACCAAAGGCAGCATGAACGGAAAGTATAATCTCATGCACATTCGTTTTGTGCTTACTGCTTGAGATTATACTTTCCGTTCATGCTGTCTTTGGTGTATCCATCTGGTCACAACTGAACTAATTTGTTACTAGATTCATTTAGTAGTCCGGTTTCGTCCTTTTTGGAGATTCTTCAAGTACTGCCAAGAATTTGTCGTGGACAGGTCTCGAATCTTGGCTCGATTGCTTTAGAGTCTATGACTCTATTCACTGCGCCACTCTGCCGCACAATACACTTTTTCATTTGTATAGTAAATAGTGTTATTTGTTAGCTTTTCCTTCATTTGGAGTCTTGTGGCATCTATTTAGACCTAAATTCCAACCTCACCACCCTCAATCTGTCATTTTAATTCTGACACCAGTCTATCTTGGGAAGTGGTATTGAATTGAATACTTATAAAATTTTTAAAATATCGTTGAGTGCGCGAGTGGTGATAATAATTACTTAAATCAAGGTTGTAAACTTATGTCTAATTGTTGGTGTAGCGCAGTAGACACGATTTCTTTAGTGCTTATCATTTACTGGATGATTCTAGTTATGAAACTCATTTTGTTCGCTGCTTGATTGATGGTCTAGGCGTTTAATAGTAAAGCTCCTTTCCGTCAAAACCATTATCTTTTAACTCTTTATATTTGTTGGCTATTTTAACCTCGCTGATTTTTGTGTGATAGGATTATTATTATCCTTATTTACGTAATTGTGTCTTTGAGTATGCCAAAAATGGTTCATCATTGATTCAAGTGGAATCCTGGTTAATGTGCAGCGTTTAACTAGAGCGTACTTCAGATAAATCTTATATTTGATACCTTCAAATATGTACGTCATTTGTATCATGAATATTATTTAAATTATTTTGGTTATATGCATGGATGTGTTTGGTTAATATTCCGGTAAATTTAAACGTGATGTGTTACAGTTTTGAATTTCTGACATCAATTTATTCCTTGCCACTTGGGTCACGGTAAAAATCTAAACTTGTTTTTAGATGTGCCAAATTATTCAATGGCACCTATCGTAAATTGTCTTCACATGAAATACCAATTCAGTTCTATGAATTCATAAGCATATCTTTGCAATTATTTGCAGTCATGTGAATTAATGAATATATTATTTCTGGTCTTTATCAAACTTAAAACTTAATATTATCTCGAATTTTAAATTGCCCTAAATATTTCTTTCATTTCTAGGTATCTTTAATGATCATTTTTTAATATTTTAAACATCACAGCAAGTTCAAATTACATATTTCAAGTTTTAAACATAAAATTGATAGAGCTTATGCCAATACTTAGTGTATAGTTCAATGATGCTATACTATTTCCAACAAATAAAATTTTGTTATCTGATTATCTCCCATTTTCTCTCACCTATCTGTTCCATAAATGAAAATTTCCTTCTTAGCCACTTTATTCAAATCTTATTTGTGATGCTTGCACTACCTCAATTTTCCAGTCGAGAATTTTGTTCATTCTGGATTAAACTCAATAATAGCCAAGAGACTTGGAACGCGAATCCCAGATCTAGTTCCCTCGCACAATTGGTTCCATAAGAATCTTTGCAAATATGGAAGAGTTTACAGGACATTCCACTGGACCCTATTTACTGCTACATTTCTATAAGCTTGACCATTCAAGTGTTATTTTGTAAGTGAGATCAGAGTGTGTGTTGATGAGGTAACCGATATCGTGAATTATGGTGCCTGGCTACAAGATTGTTTAGTTCTTCGCAACAAACAGTATTTTACTACAAGATTGTTTGTTTACCTCTTGTACCATCTCAGCCATCAATCTGAGTTTCTGTGGTAGCCTGGAATGTTGAATTTGGTTTTATTAGTGCTACAATCAACGTAATCGGCGTTACATAATTAGTTTCGACTACGACAGCAACTCAATGAGCTGTCAATTAGCACTGCCCCGTTTGTAAATTTTACTTCTGGCTAATGCATTGTCACACGCAGTTGACAATAATGTAAACAAAACCGAGTGACTACGCTGATTTACAAAGCTGTCGAGGTGCTGGCAGATATTGTCAATCATCTCTCATGTCTCAGTGGCATAAATGAAAATCGAAATTACACTTGACTTGATGAATACCTTTTGTACGGTGATTAATGAAATAGTTCAAACCTTTGAGGTCGAGAACATATAAAAGGCTCTAATTATGGTTGACATGAATAAAAGAGAATATCCTCATGGAAACGCATGAATTAAGATGAAGAACTAGGAGAATGTGGGAGGCAGTAGTCGAGCCTCAAGAACTAAAGATAAACAAAGACTCATTTATTAAATGTGTTTTCTAGAAGCCGGTTCATAACATAGTGGGGACGAACTAGTGATTTAACCATGGATTTTCGATTAATCTGAAGAAATAAACACAAGAGATCCACCTCAAATGGGTGAACATAGTAATGGCAACAAAGTTCAAGTGGCAGCACACGAACATCTGTCAGTGTTTACATCAGAGTGGACTATTTATTTCCGACCTCGATATAAATCTAAGCTTATATTTGCACCACTTGATGCCGACATGCCACAGTTTTGTTTCGACAAATTTGAAACCTCTACGCGAGCACAACATTTTACACTAGAAGCACTAAATGTACGGACGTCCGTCCAAGAATTAGTAGATTGTTTGTTCGCTGCCAAATTGCAATTGTCAGTAAACCTTCAGTATGTATAATTTTGTCATCAAGTATAGGCTCACTTCTGTGCCAGGCTTTGAGAAGTGCTTTTGGAATTGTACAGACATTAGTCACTGTCGGGAGATCTTCCCCTGGATATTGTGTCAACCATTAAGCGATGTTTGTCCAGGTCAACTGATTCGTTGCGGGGTTTACTACTACATGAGACTATTGTGCTAATCTCGCTTGACCACAACATGGTTTTATCCCAAACAGACTTGGTTGTCTGCCAAAGCAAGTCCAGGCTCTGCGAAATTCAGTAATGATATTCATAATTCCACGGTCAACGACACCAATGATAATCTCCGGATTAACAGCATGCACGTGCGTTATTACTTCTGATAATTCTTTGCGTCATACAAGGTGAGTCCGTCAGGAATTGTGGCAGCAAGTGACCTGAAAATAATCTCAGTTTGTTAATACATCAGCAGCTGGAATAAAACGTCGCTTATTGGACATCAAAATCACTGGTATTCCGAGAGAACGGCCATTACGAGGCGTAAGTAGTCCATCTCACGAACATTCTTAGCTGAGATAACGTCTAGAATTAATGAACTGCTGGTATTCAGAATTATAAGTTTACGAGAAATGATTTGCATAACATCTTACTATGTACGAGAAATTCCTTTTTTGTGCATGCATTTACAGATGCAGCAGCAGAATAACTTTCTAATATTTTCTGTAACAAAATAGAATGGCACATTTTACTAGGTACACGCCTCAGTAGACGATGAAATCGAAATAATGATGGCAAATTTTGAACCTTGTACGTTATGAAGTTTTTTAGTGGCTGAAAAATTCAATAGAACATACTGATAAACACAATGTTGCACTAGGTACATGTGTTTATAACCGTTGGCTAATGTTTTGCCTTGCCTCCATCATTGGCAAATGCAAAGAAGAATGCAGTCTTATGATAACGGACAGAAATCCTTTCGAATAGTCAAATTAAAAACACAGAAACAAACACAGGCAAACAAGTAGATGCGTAATTCATAGTTCATATCAGTCATATGCTTCTACTCCAAACTAAACCTTATTTGTTCTATTTTCACTTTATTCTACTGTTTTGAATATTTGTGTGATCGTATTGTTGAGTTTGTAATGCACAGATTTTTAGATATTTTTGATGATGTGCGTTATTTATTTAGTAGATTATGTATTTGATTTCATTTTAACCGAAATATTGATTATTTAATCTCTTTCGTTAGGTGGATATATATATATATATATATTATATATATATATAAAAGGTCCTCACAAAATGTCCACTTATGGAAAGAGATTATAACAGAAGCCTCTGTTTAAAAGTTAGAAAATACACAAATCTAGTTTTGACGAAGAAAGTCATTCCTAAATGAGTCAGCATTATAACTGAAACAATTTGAGAAACAGAAATCTGGAAAAGGCCACTTCCCATAAACTAACTTTGTTTATAATATAATTTTCCAACTCCGCAAACATAACTGGCAGGAAGTAGGAAGCAGAATGCTAGGCTTGGCCATATTTTTGCATAGCATATCTCGATTTATGCCATTTTTCGTTTCTATATAATGATATATGCTAAATTTTCGAGATATTAATGCAAAACAATTCCAACAGCCGATTGTTTTCGGTAAGAAAATAATTCAGAAGCATGAATTGGTTTTATTTATTATTTTTTTCTTTTATTCCATTAAGATGTTCAAGAAAAAGCTTATCTTCACTTTATTTTTTTATCAAGTTGAATTTCAGAGTCCGTGGAGTAGTAGTGCAAGTCCATTAAAGAAGCAACGCCGAACCACTTCCGTTCAACCAGCAGATGCGTCCTGTGAACCAAAAACTGTTTACGCGAAGCGAATGCGTGATCGCTATCTTAGAAACCAGAAAACGGTGACTGTTGATTCCACACCTATTCTGGATCAAACTGAAACATGTTCTCTTCGATGTCCAAGCATGACTAATAATGAAAACGAACAGTTTACAAACGAAGCAACAGTTCGGTCTCAATGCAGTCCGGTTAACAGTCAGAGTGGTGCAACTTCTGGTTTGCTTAGCTGTAGTGAGCGTTTACCGTCAGATGACAGACAGTTGCGTGCCAACTCAATGGAATCTCAGTTGCCACAAATAAGTCCTTACATTCTGGACGAACCAGAAAAAATGATTAAAGCTGAATTGCACGAAATGTTTGTTAAAATGCCGAATGCGGCCTTGACTCCACTTCCTGACAATCTAGAATTAATGGAAGCTCTGGGAATACCTGTGGATTTCGATGGTATTATTTTGGATAATTTGTGTAATGGTCATCCAAAGTTTGGTTCTGTTGTTACCAATTACAGTAGTCTTTATGAAAGTGAAAGGTCACATTTGCCATTGATTAACAAACAGTCGGATCCATTTACAACACTTGTCAGTCGAATGAATCAGCAAAACTTAGACTCAGATCCTAATCTGAGCGACATTATGTCGATTGTGGCAAAAGATGTCTGCAAGGATGAAAATTCGAAGGCAACTAGTAAACGTGATGAGGTGGGCCAGCATGCACTGTTGACAGATGCTCCGAAAGCTATTTCATTGAATTCGATTGAGACATCTGGTTTAGACAAGGGTGTTGCACAATCACTACGGGAAGAGTTAAATAAACACTTTTCCACCCATAGTTCTACCGTAGACGAGGGAAAAGTAGGAGAGAGCGAACAGGATTTTAGCGAACTTGCTGTGATTTTAAATGAATCTGAAGCGGAGGATAACTCTGAAATTCAGACAGTGACTAATCAGGAAGTGGAAGAAGGTTTTGGACTGACAACACTTGAAATAAAGCCACCAATACAATTGCTTCACTCTAATAAGTCAAAACCGATACCACCAAAACATGCAAACCAAGAATTTACGGAAATAACTGAAGTGGAAAATTCACCTACCTATTTACACACACATTTAGACATAAAGAATGAAATAAGCAATAATTCTTTGTTGGTCTGTCCGTCTGGAGATGCAGAATGCGTCAATATGCAAGACATTGCTTCGCCTTTTAATCAAAATGATAAGCTTGCTGCAGAGGAAAAAATGATGGGAGATAGTAACGAAATAAGAGAACTTGATAACCATTTAACGCATAATTCAGCACAAAGTTATGAAGAACAAAAATCGCCTCTGTTGCATGAGAACAATGAATGTGAATCAATTCATGGAGATGATGGAAATGCAGACAACAAAGACCAGATATTACTCGACTCAAAGGAAAATCAAGGTATTGAAAATGATTGCGAATCCAGTCAGTGGAATATGAATAACAAAGATTACACGGAACGCGATAATGTTGCTCGATTTGTGGATGAATGCAATTTAAGGCCAATGAAATCGACACAAAATTTAGATAATGATTTGCCAAATTTTTCGGAAGGTGAGCATAACATTATAAGCTATCAATTGTCTTTGGTTTCAAAACAATCATTTTTTGCTAAGAAATAAAATTATTACGAGTGTTACCATCGGACACTGTCATGCAGATCACACCTGGTAGTTGTAATGCTAGAGGTACATTATCGTACAAAAGGCCAGGTGGTAATAGAGCCACCACTAGCAGAATGTTTAACAGTAAATCAGTTGATAAGATTTAGCGAATGCGCTTGTGTACAACAATTTACTTTTTTGCGATTCATACCTATGACTAAATGGTTTTTGTATTTTAAATCTCATTTTCCAAAGGCTCGTTCCCATATAAACGTCCGGCCAGACGACCCACGGGCTCTTGCTGGTCGTATCGGCAGCGGTTATATGAATCTTGCCAGTACCATCGGGATACTGCCATCTTTGTTCAATTAACATAGCATTAGGCGATTAGTGTCTTAACGTGGATAAGCTTGTTAAACACAGGGGATCAGGTTTCCACTGGCACCTCATAGTGCAATTCTTCGGTCAAATGGTGTCTTCTAGCTTTGGGCAGCAGGCTATTTAAAATGAGGAATACGAAATATAAATTCCTTACTAGGAATAAACGATCAAATGTTCTTTTACATTCCCTTCATATTTAAAAATATATCTTTCAATTAAGCAGCAGCGAAGCATCATTCCAGATGTGCTGTCTAGCTTCCTGTATGAGGCCGGAATTAAATTGGCTACTTTCTTTAGTATTTCACAGTTTTAATCCAGCTGTCATAGTGGACAACAGGTATCAACGGTTAAACGCATTCCTCGAAAGGCCAAATTATTAAATTTCCGTTTAACAATTCGTTATCAACAACCGCAGGTGTTCTCTATACGTCGGTGACCAAATATTTGCAATAAAGTTGAATTCAGAGGCCTACTGAAGAGGCGACATGTAACTACTTCCATTTAACCGAAATGTCTATGAAATAAAAACTATTCTCCCTTCCTAAGAATTGAATATTTACGAACTAACTAATATAAATGGTAGCGTGAAACTTACACACAGCCATTCTATCTCATTTGTAACGTCGGGTTCGAAATTTATGAACAGTGAGAATTTAGTGTGCTTGATGCAGCAAGCAAATTTTTGGTGGTGGAGGAAACTGGTCTATAGACCCCAATAGCAGGATCATTCGGGCGGATTGTGCTTGTTAGCCTTTGGTGGCAGATCGTTTTGTAGAAGCAAAGCTTTGTCTGAATCGTCCATCTGCCTTAGCAAGTGTTTTTTTACGGCCCACACTGAATATATTTCTCATTGGCAATACGGCGGTGAAAAATTATGTTTCAAGTTGGAAGTATTACTAACTGTGTGGATAACGATGGTAATATTGTTGCTGATTTTGATGGTGACGATGATAAAATGATGTGATGAAGGTGATGATTATGATTATGATGAGGAGGAGGATGAGGATATTGTGGCTGATGTTGACGATAAGAATTAGAACTGTTTACACGAAGCAGATGCAATACATCATTGGGCTCATATTGGAAGACCACGAAATTAGGCATAATGAAATATCGCCGCGCGAGACATTGCACATAACCATTTAATAAATTTTTGGCACATCAACATATCCTTATTTCTATTTAAGAGTATCATCATTATCATCACAGACAGAAATACAAAAGCCTGGAATAGCTTACGCTGCTCTGCGACCAAACTCTGAAAACATAAAGTTAGCTGTCACTAACAATGAAAAAATAAATAATCGAACATTGTTTGCGTGGGTGGTGATTAAGTTTATTTAAATTAAAATTTCTATCGTTTAGTAAGCACCAATTCCATTATGCATACATTTTTCAGTATAAACTAAGCATTGTATAATGTAGGAACTCATCACGAATTGGCCATAATTTGCCATGAACAAGGCTGGAGCGTGGGCACGTCTGCTTCGGACAGTACGTTAAGAGCTCCCAATGAGGACGAAATCGGTCTACTGAATTAATTGCCTTGTAATATATATATATATATATATATATATATATATATATATATATATATATATATATATAATGGGATTAGCGTTAACATCAAGATCGCAATAGAAGATATAATTTAAAACAAAAAAATTTAAAAGACAGTTATTAATGAACGGAAGCACCTTGGTCAAATTGAAACAAGTTTAGCTAACACAGAGAAACAAAGCATATAAACCTCTACATAATACAGTTTAGGCCAAGTTAGCTTTAAGGCAAGGCGACATCGGCAATGCAACATGCTGTCGATCTTCACTATACCACTTCATAAATGCCCGAACATCGCATCTAACTCTACATAACGAAGAAAATAGTGCTAGAAAGCTGATTCTATCAGAAATCTGCAACAAGATCGCCACTGAGCTCGATTCGATACAAATGGCGCAGGGTTTCCAACCAAGAATTATGATACGTACATGGGCCCAATCTTGATAGGTTCTATACTGCCTAATTTGATTTTAGTTGACATCAGCGGTTTATAAAACGAACATTAGACGCGCGGGCGGTGATAAAAATTACTATAATCAAGGTTTCGACCTTGATATGAATACCTGACCCATTAAGTACATATTTTTGTCAGTATAAAGTAAAATTTTGGTTTAGAAAAGGCAATTCATCCATTAGACAGGAACTCATCACGTACTGTCCAGAATTTGCCACGGACAGATCTCCACCATTGATAACAGATTCTGAAGCAGACGTGTCTAGGTTCGTGGCAAATTTTGGCCAGTGCGTGATGATTTCATAATAAGCACAATACCTGTTTACTGGATTTTTGTCTATTTTATACTATACAATTCTTAGTTTATACTGACAAATGTATGTACTTAATGGGTCAGGTGTTTATATTAGGATCGCAAAATTGATTTTAGTAATTAGCGTCCACCTTACTACTTGCGGTAATCTGGCGCTGGCTGAGAGAATATTGTCCTCCTGTATAAACAAACTAAAGACATGCAAATCTTAACCGCAGTTACGAAATTAATGGATACTTATTTCTTTGTCTACTGACGTGCACTTGTTTGTCTAGGCCAACATAAGTCTATGGATATCAGAGTTGCCTGTTCATTGTTGGAAACCTGTGTGTTGTTTCTCAAATAATAGTTATAGAATGCCTATAGGCATGTTAGGTCTTAACTCTAAATGACAGTTTCAAAAGTGCATGAGCATACTGCATTGACATATGTTTTGTACACACTTCCTTTAAAGCCGTGTGACATGCACGTTTTTCTCGGTAGATGTTGAATTTTTTAGAAGGCTATACTAGCTTTCGCGATTCCTCTATTCACTGAGTCGTCTGTATTGCCTAAATCATTGTCACAGCTACCGTGATGTGTAAACCTGTTAACTGTGTCCAGATTTTCTCCGTTTGGCCGCTAATTTAGGTGAGTGGTATGTGAGCTTGTAGCTGGTCGGCACACTTGCGGCTAGACTGTACAGCATGTCGATAGCAACTTGCCGCTATTAAGGCTAAAATTGTCAATTATCTAATTTGCGCAGCATAAGCTGGCGGAAGAATTCAAAACAATCTTATTGCCATTATAAATTTAAATGTCAAAAAATTTTGTTCGCGATACTTTTGATTCCGTAACTTAATAGGTGTTTAGCATATTATTTCCACATATAATCGTGTCAGAATAGTAGTAACAGCATAGTTTAGAAGCCATTTTATTGAAGATGATGATTAATTAGCAGCCAGTATGTTTTCAAGTATCGTTATTGTATTAATTCCTAATAACAAATAACTTTTATTTATTTCCCGTGTTTCGTAAAAAAATTGAACCAAGAAAACTTTCAATTTGCCGATTTTTTTACCATCGCTATATTTTTGGACTTCACGTGCTAGATGTGATTTTTGCACTGGTCGACTTTAGAATTAAATGAATTATTATGCTTAATTAATAAAATCAAAATTTCCGTCTCTTAATAAAACAACACAAATTTCAGATGAGTTCACTGTAAGCCATCGCAAACGGTATATTTTTATTTGTTAAAATGTAGTTTCTTATAGCCATCCTTGAAGGGAATGCCTTTGTCAGGGTTAACTTGACGTAACACAATGTAGATGCAGATGACGTAGGATTTCTGCCGCCTTTAACGCTTATTCTTATTGAGATTCTTCGGCGACATTAATTTTTGCGACCTTACTCGCAGTTTGGCATTAAAAAAATGAATTAACAGATGCCTAACAACTTTTCAGACTGTATCCTATTTTATTTCAGATTGTCTTTCACTTGCACTCGTCTCAGTTAAGCGAAACGAATCTGGCTGTGATTCTATTATAAATCCATTGGACTGCGCCGATATTGGCGTTAACCAAGAAGATTTATCTACTCATCGGTGGATCGATCGGACTGTTCTTTGTTCTTCACCAAAACCAAAAGAATCTGATGAGATGGCCGAAAAAGTGTATGTTTTCAGTCTTTCCGTTTTCAAATTCTTGCTAACAACATTAACAGATGAAAGCAGTTGTCTTTAAATAGAATCCATAGTTAACCTAGAACTAATTTAAAGGCTACTGTAATTGTGAGAGATTCAAATTGTGTATTAGAAATGACGTATCCAGAGACAAATTAGCTGAATATGTCTAGGAGTATGACACAGTCATCATAATCATGCACAGCCATCCAAAAGCTAATAAAAACTTATGTTTCACTACCACAAATATTATTAGCGAGATTTACGAGAGAGAAAACACTTAGTTACTATGAGTATATTTATCTAGACAACACAAAGAATTGAGGCAAATTAAACTTCTACACATCATTATGGCTAAGTCAGAATTAAGACAAGGCAACATCAGCAATGCGGCTTCCTTGCGATTATCACTATATCATGTCATAAACAAAACCAATCCTCGCGGCTAAATCTTCTCTATTTAAAAGGAAAGATACGAAGATTATTCTGTTAGAAATCTGCAACAAGATCGTCAATGAGCCTATATTAAATCTTCGCGTACAGATGCATTGTAAACATGACCTTTAAAGCAGAATTAAATACTCGCCTTTCTCCATAAAATGCGAAGGTTTGAGAAAGCTACTCTAGCTTTCGCGATTCTCCTAATTACCTCGTCAGACATATTGCCTTAGTTATTGATAGAGCTGCCACGGTATGTTAACCTGTTAAAAATCTCCAGATCTTCATTCTGCAGTCGCAGAGTTGTGAGCGACCAGAAGCGTCTGTGTAGGGAGCGCGTAAAATATTTACAAAGTTGGTGAGCACACCACTTTTCGACAATCTCGAATAGAACATTGCGATCCACAGAATCAAATGCACCCATGAAATATAGAAAGATGGCTATTGTGAAGCGGCGATACACATGTCGATATTCAAGAACTTGACTTAAGGTAAACATATTATCTATGAAACTTCGTTCTGATCGGAATCCGACTTGTTCTTTTGTAGTATATGTTTCACTGGGAGCGCTAAGATGACGTAAGGTAATCGAATCAAATAACCTAGACTCGACTGGAGTCACGTTTATATCACGATGGTTAGCCCACGAATTACGATTGCCTATTTTTGAAGATGATCGACTCATTATAAACAAGTGGTAAGTAGTATAGTGTGGTATAGTTAGTCAACGCTCTCGAAATATTATCGCCGCCAACCTTAAATAGACCAGGAAGAAAATCATCAGGTCCTGCGGCTTTGCGACTTTTGAGAGATAGAATTGCATCTCGTTTGTCTAACTCTGATGGCTCTTCGAGATTAAACTTTCACACTGTTGATAAAAGCCTGTTTTCGGCGATCGAAACTGACGCAGGTGCCCAAAAATTGTTTTTTTAAGTATTCAGCCCACCTATCAAAACGACTTATTTTGTTGGTTATTAGAAGGTTGTTAGTATTATTTATAGTTTCGCTAACTTCTAATTTTCTCAGACAGCGTCTTTTACCCGATGCAAACACTTCTTCCATATCGTCAGCCTTTCTGGCCAAAAGAATTAGAGATCGACTTTCAGACTGCGCCAAATTTGGCGTCTTACATTTATACGAATATTATCATGAGCCGAGCTAGGTGGATTTTGGCGCCTTCGAGTATCTCCTTAGATGATACAGATAAACAATGATTTTTTATACGAGGGCCTACAACGCCGCATTAAATAGTGCCTGCATTGTGCATTGTGGAGCTTAACTTCGTCCGAAGTAAATTCGAAATTTCGCCATCAAGACCGGTTAGCTTTGACTTTAGAGTTTGCTTACATCTATTTTAGGTTTATTCTTATTTAATCGGAAAATTTTAGTGCAAATCTACAACGGATATGTGCATTGTCCGAGTCGACATAAGTTTTCCAAAAATACCGAAAATCATGGATGCACCCACCTCATTTTTAGCTATGTTCTACATGATCTATTTGAGTCAAATGTTGTCCGGGAGCTGGATGACGCTATGTGGCGCAATGTCTTACACTAAGTCTGGAGTTTGTGCTACTTAAATCAAAGCCAACAGGTGTTCATTATTGTGGTTCCGCGTCGAGCTTAAAGTGTATCTTCCACCTAGATGGTATTATGCGTTACTTAAGCGTCCAACTTGAGCATTCATATTGCCCATAACCAAGACTATCCGAACTTCTTGTTCTACTTAGTAAAGATCTTAGTTCTGAGTAAAAAGTGTCCTTGCTTTTATGTGTTGCATTCGGTAGGAGCATATGCAGATACAACGAAAAGGCAACCGTGATTCAGGTTTTTTGCAAAGCCTGTTATTTACAAGGATACATTCAGTTAAGCAAGCTTCATTTCGCGTGCTAAGGACATTGCCGACGTCCCATTTACCGGCTTGAGAAAACTCCCTGGAACCAGATGTTCAAAGCCAATAACGCATAGTTATGGATGGTGCACTCAGTTATGCAATGTACGTAGGATCATGTATTCTGGTTTCAGATATGCAACATACATCGATTTCCGCTTTATCCAACGTACGTGCAAGAGATTCTTGTTGTCCAAATTTTTTAAATGTTCGCACATTAAATGCGCCGATGTTGAAACCTAAACCAGGTTTAACGTAGGATAGTCTACTTAAACTATTTTCGTTAAATAGTAGTCCGATATTAGGCTCAGTATTATGATCATCACCCTTCTTATTCATCGTATCCAAAAGAACGTTACTGCTAGATTGAGATGATGAAAGAGAAGGAAAAGAGGCAGAATCGGAGATGAAGGTGTCTACAGTAGTGGATATATAGTGGGTGAAGAGCGTTATACCGGCCCCTACTGATTAGTCGCCAGTAAGCGCGAAACAAACGTGCACATGAGAGTATACGTTCCGTTCATTCTGCCTTTGATTTATCCTTCTGATCATAATTGAACTAACCTGTTACTAAGTGCGCAACATCTAAATCACAATTACAATCTTAATTAAATGTAAGAATAAATTGTGCCTATTGTCGACTAATTAGCAGAATCCAGCACTACGCCCCAGACTAACTATATATATTTGGTATAGAAATGTGGGACGTTTGGAATACTATTTTTGGGTCGTCATTAAGTTTGAAATGTGTGTGTAAATGAAATTACTCCTTTTGCTCATTTTGAATTTGTATATCATATTATTTGTTAAAATGAATAATGTCACAATCAGTAAAAAATAAAAACATTAAAAATTAATTGATTGCCTAGACGGTGATAAAAATTTTAAAAAGTAAAGTTTGCCTTCTTGATAAAAACGCCGATCTTGTTGTTTTTAATCATCCACATAATCTAGCAAAGGTGTGACTAACAGTTACTCTGCTTTGTAGTGTGATTTGTTTAATTAAATGTACCGGCTTCCGCCAATAATTTGTCAGTGTGCACGAAATGCGTATATATATTGGACTAAAATTTTTGTTGATGCTATTTTGAATGTATTCTTTGGTTTACAGATAAGTTAACATTACTAGTTTCGCCATACCTAATGCATGAATAAATACTTTTTAGTTTACGTATTCAAGTATATATAACTTCTTTTAAATTTAATGATGGAATGCTTATCACAAAGTTGTGATAACTAATTAAGCCGGCATTGCTGGAGCAGTTATCCAAATAAGGTTTTCGGACTGTACATAAGCATTAGTCTTATTTTATTTAGCCAATCGCAATACTGAACGCATTTAGAGCTTCACTGCTCATCCATAAAGCGCGACGACAACTTGATTAATAATAATCAGCTCGCAATATATATATATATATATATATATATATATATATATATATATATGTCAACCATGTCTCGATGGCCGATCGTACATGGGCTAACGGGGCTATGGCGGTGGTGTCACCAGGGCGTGGTGGATTTCCGACCGGCAATCGGATCTCCTATAAAATACCACATGAGCCCGACGACGGCACCATGACTCGGCGTGTGTTCCCCGCCACAAAAGGGTTCAACAGCCACAGGATTACATGGACTCCTGGACAGTACCCCGTACTTCCGAATGGCGAATGAGCTCTCAACAGCCACCGGCAACCATGCAACTTACTGCTGCCTTGCAGACTGCGCTTGGATGTGCAAAGGCTAGAGGTGCGTCCTCGATCAAAAAGCCGAGTGGTGAGGGGACACCACTTGTACCAAATTCCCAAGAAACTCCATGGAAATTGGAGCCGGCTTATCCTCCAAAAGGAGTCAGCCGCAGTAAAGTAAGTAATATATATATATATATATATATATATATATATATATATATATATGGCTTGAGAAAATATGAGATGCTCTCGCTCTCTAGTAATCTAGCACATTGTACTTGCATGGAAATACTTGTTACATGAGTTTTATGCAGCCAGGACAATAGGTTTTATAGCTTTCGCTACTCGTATATGAGTTAAGCATTTAAAAAAAACTATTGATTGCGATGGGGCGATATCATTTATTTAAATCAAGCTTACGAACATGAGATAAACATCAAAGTTAATTTATTCAATCGGTCGCTCGTTTTTTCGTACCGTATATATGTACATTGCTATTGAATTCTCGTTGGTTTGTTGTCCTCTGCTGATGATAATGATGGGGTTCGAAATGCGTCATTGCTCACGATAGATGTTAGTTTTGATATGTTGTGTTATTGATTAAATAAATATTTTTAGTGTTAATCCTCTCCGAAAACTTGATTTGCTCAGTGTGTGTTGTCTTTCGCCCAGTTAATATAGTCTTATAATAAACCAATGGGCAAATGGGGTGAACGCCTTAGAATACTGGAAATGTCTGCTTAGAATTTGCGCAGTCGTTATTTTAGTCAGATCTCTGTTGCATAAGATCATTATGGCTTGAAAGAAATTTCTCCTTAGATAGCCGTCAATAGTTTAAATTTTGTCGACTCGTGAAACCGCTGATGACTGATTTAATGCTTGTATTTTTATTGACTTAAGCTCATTTGAATTAACTTAATACTAGTAAACAAGTTGATTTGCTTTAGTGCTGGTATTTAATTACATTGTATGCCCTTGTTTAACTTTAGTGGTTTTTGGGTGTTTACGCCCTTTTAAATAGGGCTAATAATTCATGGTATCTTGATTAGTAAGGCTTATTTACCAATAAAGTCCTTAAAAATTGGGCCAATCACCTTTATTAGAGCAGAACAGATGAAGGAATTGGCTTAGAATAATAAAAATATTGTTCACATTTATTTAAGTTTAGTATACGCGCTTTATACTTTGCAATGTTTTTCAGTATAATTTAAAAAAAATATTAATTAATATTTGATGTGGCATTTAGTAATCGTAATAAATTTAATTCATCAATTAAGTACTAATTGAGTAAAATTGATATTCCATAACATGTATTGTAAACTATTATGCCTGCACATATAGATGACTTAATTCATATCGATGTTTTGACTTTGTTATAAACCAGTTGTATTCTGTGGACTTCTGTGTTACACCGCTCTTGATATTGCGTCTGCATTCAGCCGTTTTGATAGGGAAGCCTTTAGAATGCAAACATCAACTTCCGTTTCACTTTAAAATGAAAAACTAGAAATGAGAACTCATCAATTAGGCTAACATTCTTCATATCACGAATTCTCCATTAGTAACCAAGACCATCTGACGAACTTGCTATTGGGAAACTGCAAAGTTTTCTGTAGCTCAGATTATTGCCTTTAGAACAATAAAGATAACTTTATGCTTAAAAGTATAAACATGAACTTGATTGTATATGCTGTTGACAATTTATCGTCTAGCAGAGCATTCGACTTCATTCTTATCTCTTTTGTAAGTTCTTACTAAATAAGACTATCTGCAGTTGTTCTGTAAATGGAGTTTGCAAAAGTAAAATAATATTCACTTCATCCGTGAAAGACAACAAACTGACTGGTGACGAAAAAAGGCTATATATATATATAAATCTAATGGCAGGATTTTAAATATATGTTTATTGTCAGTATAAACTCCATGTTGCGTAAGGTAGAAAAAGTAATTAGACTTCAAATATCATTTCCCCAAGTGGCCTCGTCGCACGTACTGACGCGCTTCGGCCTTCCATGCTCATTATTTAAGTTTCTTTAAATCAAGTTTGCGAGCTTGAAGTAAACACTAATCTAATTGTATTTAGCCAGTCGCCGAACATCAGCAAAATTACCGTCAGTCACAAGTACTGACGCGTTTCGAACTTCCAGTACGTGTGACTGACGTGTTCGACGACTGGTTAAATAAACTGAGATTTGTGTTTACTTCAGGCTCGCAAACTTCATACAAAGAATTGTTAACACGACTCGGGCAATCAGTGATTTTTTAATTGTATTATATATATAGAAGATATGATAAATAATATATCCGACTTTCACTCCCATGTAATCTTGTATACTTTGTATTTGCCTTCAAATTTTGTGGTGATGAAAATTCTTTAAATAATGTTTTCGAATTTGAGGCAAACACCAATCCTATCTTATTTAGCTACTTAGCGTGTTGCTAATATATTAAATATGTTATAATATAGAACATAGACGCAATAAAAGGCGTTTGTGATATTAATACGAACCCTAATATCATAAAATAATTTGCAACATTAGCACACACCGATACCATCATACGTTCCATTCACAATTGTAACTGATGAGAGCAAGAGAATTTAATGATAAAACTGTTAAATAGAAATTATGCATTCGGGTTATTTTTCGTTTTATAGTTTAAATTGGCATTTACTATGATTCAAATTCTTCCTTTGAAAGCAATTTAGTGTTTGTTCTATACTTACCTGCTACGTAATTTGAAATCAAATTCTGTTTCCATAAACCTTACCCAGCCCGTTTTTCTATGATGATGTTGATAACCATGAACTTCTGTATTCCGGTGACGATGAACCGAATGATGGCGAGTTCAGGAAGTATAACGATGTGAATGAAGGAAGGATAGATCAAGCCTATAGTGATGATGTTAATAAGGATCAATGCCAACAAGATTGCAAAAATTTGCTCCATTTGACTGCACCCGAACCATATTTGGAGGTGGATAACGTGACAGTCTCGCTTAGTCATCTGAATGCGAAGGAAACAAAGTCGATGTTCCTGAATAGTGCCAGCTTCTCTTCGTCGAACTTTGATTCGTCCACGGCCTCTGATGACGAACCATTGAAACAAACAACTGGAGCAGGTATACACATATTTGTGCATTTTGTGTATAGATGTCCATAGCTTTTGAATATTGGAAATAGTTTATTTTAACTGAGTGGAAGTCTATTTTGGTTAAATAAATTAATTGATTTCATCAGACTTGAACACCCAAAAATACACTCATTCAGTTCGCTTTTTGATCTCCTGAGTTGATAACAGTCTTGCATTAGTGCAATATGATCTTTGATTAGTCAGTACGAAACGTTAGATGTTTAATATTCTGTTTAATTTTAATAAATAAATTAATGAAAATGATTATAATTCTTATAGTGCAGCTAGAGCACGTCCTCTGTCATTATTGATTAGTTTTAGAATATATCTGGGCTATATGTTATTTAAAAATTAACTAAATAATTAATAAATAAAATATTAGATGTGATTAAAGCTTGGATTTGAGGTATATTGTATGGAATTTTGCAATTAGCTAATAGATATTGAGTTTTCAATGTATAAGATAACTTCGTCTTTGTCAATCGGTAATTAGCTCTTGTGTACCGGGACTCAAACCGGGACACGTAAGCTTCTGACTATGTGATTATACACTGTGCCAGCCGTATCGCATACTGAGTGCAATTTGAAGCATGCTAATATGTTTTTACCTGATTTTCGGATTGCGTACCGAAATATTTGAATCCACTGTCATCATGATTTTTGCATATATTTCGATTTCCGGGTACGGAAATCTTTTTCAATGCCAAACACATCACCCACTAAGTTGACAATCAGTATGTCAAGTGGAAATATTAGTTTAAACTGCCTCATTTATACTTGTTAGATATCTTAAACATAACGTTTATTTAAAAATCATTATTTAAAATCATCATGATGACAGTGGATTCAAATATTTCGGTACGCAATCCGAAAATCAGGTAAATGATCTTTTCACTGTCGCGCAACATGTTTCTTTTAAATCTTATTTATGCTAATATGTTGATTGCGCGGGCGGTGATAACATATACTATAATCAAGTTTGTGGTCTTGATATAAGCACCTCACCCATTAATAACTTGCATATTTTAGTATAAACTAAGAATTGTATGGTGTAGAAAAGGCAATTCATCCAGTAGATCGGTTTCGTCCTTATTGGGAACTCCTCATGTACTGGCCAGCCGATAGGGCTCGAACATGGACACGTCTGCTTCGGAATCTGGTGCTCTAACCACTGAGCCACCCTGCCACACACTACACTCAATAATGACTTATGTTTCTGTTAAGCTTTTCCATGAGGTGCAAACTATTTGGAATCTTTTAAGACCTGAAGTTCTAACTAGCCCCCCTCCCCCGATCTGCCATGCAAAATACACCATGCCACCTGAAGAATTTACATTGGTTTGATGTCTGATGGCAGCATCTTTCAGTATAAATTAAACAATCAACCAGGTTGCACAGTCAATTCATCCAGTATACCTGTTTTGTCTTTATTGAGAACACGTCAAGTTCTGATCAGACTTTTCCGCGAAGGAAACCCTTACCGGGTCACATTTGCTTCAGAATGGCTAACCAAAGTATGCAAGTTGATATATGACTTAAAATTGCGTGTTGTGTGTAAGATGGATGGTGCAGTATATGTTCGAGGTCCGTGCGCGACAAATACGGGACTGTAACTGACGGGATCTCTATAGCGGTAAACCTGGCCTACTGGGTGAATTGCCTTTACTACCTGATGCAATATTTAGTTCATATTGACATATGTTTAATCAGTATCATGCCATTATATATATATATATATATATATATATATATATGTAGATGCGGAGGGGGGAGTGTTTTCAAATGCTGTTGTGCTTATGGTTTGTTATATTGAAACCGCAAGGAAGCTTTATTATCGATGTCGCTTTACCTCGATGTTGATTTGATTATTATGGTGTTGTACGGATGCCTAGGTTGCCTAATTTCTGTGTATTACCTTGGTACATATCCATCGGAACTTGATCCTTCCGTTCATTAATACTTTTTGTTCAAATTTTTCTGTTTGTTATTTTATTACTTTTTTGTCATACGGCAGTAAAGCATCAGTTACTGACGACTTTTGTGTTGCTGTATGTGAGATTAATGAAGATGACGTTTTTTAAAAAAAAACTATTTTCTTATTTTTCGTTTCTCTTCATATGGCTATGTGGTAGTGAAACGTTATTTAATAATGACTTTTCTATTGCATGGTGATGTTGAAACGAAGATCTATAATACCCGCTCGGTGGGTTCCAGAAGAGCCTATGGAACTAAGGAAAATTAACCAGGTCTCTCCACCGAAATCTTTTTTTACTAGGACTCTATAGATTGTTTCCCATAAAAGTGTCTCATGGCTAGTGAGGGTAATGTGCGTCGTTATAAAATTAACGATAGCATAAAAAAGTAGCCAACCAAGAGATGGCTGGCCTACCACTTCTGCGGTTCTAGCTATTCTCCAGAATTGCGTTGGTGGCCTGGGGAGTATGATGTAAGCGTACCCATCTCATTGAAAGGTTTCAAGGCAATTGCTTGCCATATATCGGGAATACATAACTGATTGGCTGGTAAAGACTGGTCGTGATTTATGAATTCCGACGCTCAGTTTGCAATGACCTAAACCAAATCGAGAGATTACGTGCATGCATATTCACTGTTTTTATTGACTAATTTGGGCATACAATGGAAAAGAAGGTTCGTTTAATTTAACTCGTGTTTTTTAAAGCATTCCGATGCTGAATGAGATATTATCGCTATTGTGTATGACTGTCAAAATCTTTAATTATAGTCGCTTTATCTTTTGACAATTGCGTAGATGAGTAATATCTGAAACTTAATATATTCAGTAAGAAAGTTGATGTCATTCATAGTCTCTCATGTCTATCCTTTAATGAGATCGTGACTTTGATATAAATTTGAGCCTGATAAATATATATGCGCAAAATAAGATAAACTTGTATGTTCCTTTAATACAGAAACATTAAATGCTCGATGAATATTTTGATTATCTCATATAAATATTTTTGCTACAGTGCACATACTCTTTAAGTTGCTCATTCGAATTAAAGCTAACAAATTTGTTTACCATCAACACATGAAAGATTAATGTTGGTATGAATGGTCGACTAGGCAGAAACCATAGATTCTCAGACTGAAGATTTATTTTACTTACACGCATGCTTAAAACTCGTTTGTGCGGACAAAGTCCTTAATTAATCAGGACCAATTTAGCGTCTAATGCTAGATGGGAAAGCCTGAGGCCGATATCACAGCTACTGCAAGCCAGGATCAATTTTCGCACATAATCAGTTTCTCGAGCAGTTTGTGCGTAGTTTGGCATTTAATTCACTGGGATTTCCGAATCCATCTCATGACAATGGTCCAAGTATGACGGCTATTAAACGAAGTTGTTCTTTTATTAGCAGCATAGTTGAGAGTTAGCGCGTACTGCGAGACCAATTTCGTTCTTATTGGTTACTCTATTGTCACTGTGGCGCGGGGTCAATCTCTGGAGTATTTGGTTCATATTTATGTAACTAGCGGCATGCAATGCGTGGCTTCCGTGATATACGGATTAATTTGTATGCACGACAATCTACCGGGGTCAATCGTAGACTGCAACAAATCCAGCTACTACTGAGGAGTGCCAAAGACGAGCAAACCCGATCTGTTGTTTCCTTTGCTATCCTATATAGTTTAAAGCTCATACAGAAAACAAATGTCTGTGGGTGTGTGCATATATATAGTGAATTGAAGTTTTATTATTGAATTTTGATTGCATTTTTTCATACTAAATTAAGCGTTGCATGAGGTAGAAAAAAGCAGTTCATCAAGTAGACCGGTTTCATCATTATTAGGTACTCCTCGGATAATGTCATTAATTTGCAGCGTTCGGGGCTTAAGCCGATACAAATTTGCTTCGGATTCTTGTATATGACGCCCTGTTTGCAGTTCTGTACCACATGCATTCTGTGGCCAGCCTTTGCTTTAGGTGAAGCCCAAGGTTATACTTAGCCAATCCTGATCTGCTATTACAGAACAGATACCATTCCGCCTGAGATAGTGATATTGAATTGAAGTATCATGGCAGGAATTTGGTTATATATATTTTTGTTCGGTATTAACTAAACGGACAACATATATAATCTAAACCGTGCAATAAAACTTTTATTCAGTATCATTTTTTATATTAACTGATCTGGCAATGGTAGTAAATACATTAAGTCGAGAGAAACGCCAAATAGGCTCCATCTGAATTATAGACGAATTAAAAACATAAATTGGTATATAGCTAAAAAATTGTGTGTAAAGCGTGGTACGGGTGGCACATTATATGATTGCAGAGATTAATTGTACATACATATTAAACATAAGGTGTTCATCCCATTCCTGTACACACATGCAAAAACCTAAATACATAAACAAAGATCTATTTCTGTCGTTCGGCGGGTTCCAGAGGTAGGTTTACTTGTTCGAGACGAATTACCTGTTTTATAGTGCAGTATTGAGCTTGTGTAGATCCTTCTGTGTCTCTATTTCCTAGAATTGGAACTATTCTGTAGGGAGACCATAGACCCTGGAGGCATTGCCGTCCATCATGAGACCGAAAGTTTCTGCCACTTCATATTGTTACAGTTTCGTGTGGTCATTTAATTGCTTATCGCACTTTGCGTTATATGTGATGGTTTGGTGAGTATTTGTTGGTGGTTACCAAGTTCGGCTAGAGAAACTAATGTAACTCATACTGCATTGATAGAACGCCCGCTTGATACGTCAGATCTAAACTGTCAATTTAGATAAGTTGCCATACTTCAACGCTGTTTTTGACTTAGTTTTGTTTTCATCCGCAGCGTATCCGACATCAAACGCCTCGTGAATCTTATTTATCAGGGTGCGATTTCTTCTCAGTTTAGCAGCAGATATTTGTTTTGGTATAGTTAAAAAGTCATAGGATCAATCCAAATGCTATTTATTACTATATGGGCTGTAGCTACAGGTTGCTAAACAGAAGCATAAGCGTCCCTGAAGACGTTCTTTACAAATTTATCTATTTTCATTGAACGGAATTCTGACGGCCGCTTAAAGCGGAATTTCAATCGAATTCTCGCAACTGGTCTATCTATTGATTGACCAAGAAGAATTAACCCATCTCGGCTTGGATGTATTGCCTAAACACATTCTTTACTTAGTCTCCGAGGAATCCAGAACGCTGTTAGTCCACCTCCAAATTAACCTAAAGAGCCTTCAAGCCTGTGACCCTAATTCCAGGCCCTTGTGCACTAGCTTGTTTTCGCTTATCCACCTTGGAATAATGAGAAGTTAAGGTGATCGTTTTTATCCTTTGCGCCGGCCGATTTAGCGTAGAGCTATTGTTAATTGTACTTTTCATGACTATATATATATATATATATATATATATATATATATATATATAATTATTTACATAACGAGCCTTCTATTCTATAGAAGGCTGTTTGCATTTTTGATCAGGCCTTACCTTGTATAGAATGCTTTTCTCTCCATATTAAATTTGTCTGTCGAATGTAGTCCCATCGTTCCGCTATTTAACATAATCCAATGAAATGAAAACACAGAATATTTGACTGATGAGCAGTATCATGTCTATAATGATAACAGTTTATTTCTAGGCTCACTTAATAGGTCATAATATGATGAGCTTAGTGAGTCACGATGAGTACAAAGATGAATTGTTCATCAATTGATGTTCTAATGGCCTACAATGAATAATGATGGTGACATGTGACTGCAATAATTCAGCATTTCAATAAAAAAAGATAATGTTCTATTAAAATGAATAAACATGGCAAGATTTCATTAATAATATAAAGTAAAATTAAAATAACCAATGTCCGTACCAGGTTTTCGTCACCTAGACATGGCGACCAGTTCCGAAACAAACGTTTCGGATTGTCGCTTTTTCTGGCTAAATCATGTTTCAAAAAGTGCCACTTAATTTCTTTTTGTAAGAGTAGCCTATTAGATTGAGTCAGCGATTATTATAAAATAATAAAAAATTCTACATGTACAATAATAAAACTGATTAGATCAGTGCTACAGTTACGAATACATAAACTTCAATAGTGACCTTAAATAGTGACGAGATAATATATATATATATATATATATATATATATATATATATATATATATATATCTGGAAGCATCATGTTATCAATAGGTGGGCAATTCTGTCCAGTGTCTACATTTTAACACAGAATATTTCGAGGCCGTATTCCGGGCCCTGTGATCAACAACAAGATAATTGAAAATTGTTAAGTCGTGTTAAATTTCGTTTAAGTGACTTCATTTATACTTAATGGTAGATCTCGTAACCGTAACTCACTTTTTGCTAGATAAGTGTGCGTTATGTGTATGTGTATGTGTCTATCACTGTAAAGAATTCGGTAAAACATAATTACCTGCACGTGAAATTAAAATGATGTCATAAAAATTACTGATGATTCGCTAGATAGACATACACCATGCATGTGTTTAGAACCGTGAAATAAAAAGTTAAATATAATTACCTGTACGTGTACTTTCTTTTAATTAAAACTACGATGATTCATGTCAAATCCTCTTTGCACACGTCAGTCTATTTTTTATTACACTTAGTTAAATGAAGTATTTACGTGTGACCTCAGCAGTCTCAAAATCCTGTCAGGGTAAATGCTCAATATGTATTAAAATGAAAAGCTTCATTAAGATAGGAAGTTAAGATTAATAAATGTAGGAAAAGATAATTTAGAAAACTACTGAATGAATGAAAGACCATAGTAATAATTTAAAGAAAAGATTATATTTAGCATAAAGGTTCATTAATAAGTGTTACTTTCTTTATCATACATTCATGAAATGTCCTAATATTCAATTTTCGATTTTTGTTTAGGAAGCTTAATTTCAAGAATAAGGGATTGTTTTATAATGGCTCGCATATTGTATTTATATGGTACTGTCTTTATTTTTCTGATTAGTTTGGATTTCAGTTTTCCCATGACCCTTCGATCCTATTTTGTTTTATCCGACTTCACGTACTTTCAATTATGATTCAATTTACTTATGGAATTCATCATCATTGCCTTTATTAACTTGAGAGAGCACTTATTAGCACTGACCATATTTCGCAATCTAGCTAATTCAATCTCTATATTTTATGTATGGTAACCTCAACCTTATAAGTGTAATTTATTTTAAGCTACTTATTTTAGTTCTTTTCGAAAGATATTACTTGAAATTAAGAAGTATACCCGAATAATTATTCTTCCTATAAAAATCCATACATTGTATTTGATCACATAATACCTTTTGAATCGTAAATTTGAGTTCACTCACTTGATTGTGTACGTTTAAGATATGTATCATGCCATTGATCACAATTTCCAATTTTGTTTTGTCTTTGATCGGGTTGAGTTATTATTCGTTCCAATTGAAATGCGGTTCTATCACATCTTTGTTTACTGGCGACGTTTCGGTGCCTACTTTCCAGCACCATCCTCCGGCAACTATACACAGTACAATAATCACAATAGCAGATTTAAGCAAATGTGGTAACCTCGTTCCAAAACCATTCTATTTATATATTTTTTTTGACTCAACACTAGTTTTAATCATAGAATTTGTCTCAGAAACTAAAACTGTGAAACTGTCCGTGCACAGCTATTATCCGCGTACGCAAAACGCGGCATTGGAATATATGAAGCTAGCACTCCGACAAAATTCAAAAAATACTTAAGGAATACGTCATCCACGAATCGTACATACGTTTAACGTGTCGACAAATTTTTTACTTGGGTTATAGATTTGCACTCAATTCCGCAAAGATCCGATTAATTCTTATTTTCAAGTTCGCGTTGGGGTCGTCTTCGTGGTGACTGGGTGCTGATCCGTCCCCTCACGCCGAAGGCTTCCACACCATTCGTACTAACCACTAAGAACGAGGTTCGATCTAGTCTTGTTGGGCGAGGCTCCGATAACTCATTTTCAGTACCATCATCAGGATTCTAATATTACAAACGAAAATCGTGGATACGTAAACTGTGGTGATCGCACCGCGCAACGAAGTACAACAAATTTCAATCGTACGCGCTGTTTTGAATTTATGACATCCTATCTAAGGAGGTCTCCCGATGTAATGCATGGAGCTATTTGTAATCGGAATTGCCAAAGTTTGTCACATTAAAGCAACTCTCATTACATGCTAATCAGTTCAAATTAAGATTAACTTACAGATGGCTGAATAAGAATAATTAACGATCTCTCGACGAATTTTTGGATTACCATATAGTTTCATACTTTATTCTTTATCTTAATGTTTCTATTAATTTCGGTTCCTTATGAAGTGTAACCCTTATAAATGAACCTTTATCTTAAATGTCACCTTTACATAGTCTTACTGGGATCTTTCTTTCAGTAGGTAAATTTATAAATTTGAATTCTGGCCCTCATTTATTTTAATTTTTTATCTGCTTTAAGCTTTTTATTTTATTAATTCTTGAGTATAACCCTGAAAGGATTTTTCGACTGGTGTATTTACATTATCTTCTCGCCTACCTTACTAGGGAGGTCACTTGCAAATACATTATTTAACAAACAAAGTTTAAAATTGCCTTTTCTTCACTATACAATTCTTAGTTTATACTGACATATGTAAGTAATTAATGGGTCGGGTGTTAATATCAAGACCGCAACCTTGATCATAATAATAAAAGTTTAAAACAATTCTTTGAATCAAGAATGCGAGCTCGAAGTGAACATCAATCACGTTGGATTTAACCATTCGTCGAACAACATAGCAAACTACCGTCAATTACACGTACAGACGCGTTTCGATCTTCAATGATCATCATCTGAATACGACGGCAAACTGGCTAGCGAGGATCAAAACCCAATGAATATATATGGAAAGCAAAATTAGATATGCGGCTCTCACGTCTAGTAGTTTCGCATACAATGTACTTGACTGATTTAAAGAATTGTTACCGCCACTTGTGCAATCAATGATTGGTTAAGTTTGAAATAATTAGTCGGGCGTGTACAAAAAGGAATCGACTTTAATCGTAATAGTTTCACTTATACGACACACATGCAGCTATTTATACTTAACTGATTTTTTCAGTTCTAATCCCACACTCGCTTACAAGTTGTACGCTTATTTAGTGAATCGCCATTATTTGTTACTGGATTAAGGTAAATTAAATAGTATGAACCTATGCGTGCTAACACATGTACGCACACACATACACACAAACTGCACATCTATCTAGTGAAAATTCACTTCTAAAAATACATCTTCCAGTATATGCAAGTGAAACCGTTTAAACGAAATTTAGTACAATGTAATATTCGTAAAATTTCTTGGTGCAGTGAGTTTGCCGTTGAAAACAGGGTCCGGAAGGCGGCCTCGAAATATTCGGTGTCAAAATATTGATAGTGGACAAAAAACTTTCACAAAACATGGATCAGATAGTTATTTAATGCCGTGTCGCGAAAAACTTTCAAAAATGGTAATTGTTATGATAAATCATTAAGATCACAAGTATTTATTTAGCATTGCTTAATGCTTTAGTTCACTTTATACAGTAGTAATGATGTCTTTATCCTTAACATAAAAGCAAATGGTCTTTGGTGTACTAAATTGTAGGAAAATTAGGATGAATGTGACTGGCCGCATGATCTACGGGTGTCCACTTTGCGTCAGGCTGATTTATATTTGTTTATGTATGCAGTTTATGTGAAAACTTTGTTCCCACAATCTTTATTTTTTGCTTTAAGTTATGCTTCTTCCGGTTACTTTATTTTCTTGCATCGCAAATGCTATTTATCCTAGTTGTCAAAACGAAATTCGACTCCAATGCGTAGCAGCATCTTATTCGTATCCTGGATTTCGTACAAAAATGTACTTCTTTAGGATTTTTTAGTTGGCTATAATTTCATACTATGCAACTACACGATAGGCTAATTGCATAAAAGGCAAAATTTATTTTTATTTGGCTGAGAAGTTGATGCAGCAATTCATGCTTTTAAGGTAGACTACTATAATCGCAAATTTACTATTTTATGCTGTATTAATTCTTCTAATGGCGTAAGTATGAAAATGATTTAGAATTTTAAGCGACGTCACCTAACCATTGCGTATTTTGTATTTCTTTAAAATAAACTATACTCGTTTTCATTGTAACATGCTGCTTTGCCTAATTTTTAAAAATAAATCATGAAATTATTTCGCATTTGACCTATTAAATTGTTTAGGTGAAAATACCTGTATGACAGATTTGAATCAGAAGAATCAGGAAACCGGGTCTACTGAAACACAGAATAAAATTCCTTCTGATAAAGAACTTCACAGTAACCATGCAAGCCCAAATACTATGAAAGAGGCAGGAGTTGAAAAATCCACAGAGGAATATGAAGTGAAAAATTACCAAGTTATTTTAACTGAAAAGCCTATTGGTGCAGAAAATGAACTGATCGATGCTAGCACTGATCAGCGTATGGCCAATGGATCCTTTCTGGGTTCCAATAGTGATCATGAAGAAGGCGAAGTATTGGACGATTTGGAAGAGGATTCTTTCTTTGAGACAGCTAAGACTGACGCACTTGTCTCGGAATCGGCCAAGCAGATTCATAGCCAGAAGTTAAGTAATCTTGAGAAGCCTAATTCCACTGATAATTGTATTAATGAAAACCGAGCTTCATCCGGCGACGCGCATACTGCTTGTCAGGCTTCCTCGAAACGAGTCAGTCGAATTAGCAATGATTGCGACAAAAATAAAAAAAACGATTATTCGCGTAGTAGTGTTAGACAATCTCCGAACCGATTCAAAAACAGTTCTCAGAAGCCCCCATCTCGGTCCAGCCGACGTTCAAATAATTCTCTCAGTTATCGTGGACCGGGACAGGTATTTCTGTTTTATTTATGGAATAAATTTTCAAACTTCTCTATTTTGACTATAACTCGTTTTTATATAATGTTGCAACGTTTTACGCTGAATTTGTTATTTATGTTTTTTTAAAATAGTCATTGCCTTCTATCTCCTCGCATACTTGTTCAATTTCAGTTCTTATGCACAAAAATCTGATATAAATGAAATTTTTCGCTTTAGTTGGACAAAAGTTACAATTTTAATGTTAACTGCATGAATACTTTAGGTAGTCGTAAATTTGAATTTTGTATGAATCCAATTGTAAAGGAACATTTTCTTTGGTGGCTGGTAACTTATTCGTCTTTTGCCTGGACAACTCGCGATAAATGTCAAATTTCCCTTAGACCAAACATTGTAATTGGCGTGTGTACTTTGAACAGATTGTGAATAATGAATGACTAAATTTTTCTTTTTATCATTAGTCTGTAATTTTCCATGTCTCAGTGGCATGAAGTCGGACCTACAGATTACTTGACCTGATTATCTTGGATTTGTTGCTTAATGAGCCTCTACTTGGATTAGTCTAGTTCGCTTCTTCCGCTTTACACGAGTCCTTGTTCAAGAGCTTTTGTTTTAGAAGAGACAGTAAACAAATGCTCGGGTTTCATCGTCGAAAGACAAATCGAGACTTGCTCAAGAATCTCCTTCATGGCTTTTGAGATACCTCTTGGTACACTGCCATCTGTAATTCAAGGCTGTCTAGCCAAAGCGTAGGCTTCGCTGCAGCACGTTTGCACCTATTGTTTATGCACGACAGCCATGTGATAAAGAGGTTTAATCGGATTCTGACAAAAAATACTGATGTGATCCATTGATTGATCCAGTAGAGCACAAGTGGTATGCTCTCTCAACTTGGAAAATAGACAGGCGTAATCTGCTTACCATAATTTTAAGGTTATACTGACCAAAGTTTCCGTCAGTTCAACAACTTACTTCTCTAAGTCTGACACGTTTTTTCTCATTTCGTGATTGCTCGTTTGACATTTAGTGTTAACTGAGCAGGAAAACTGAACTTCGAAAGAGATGGGATGGTCGTTTCGTCGCCAATATGAATAGCTGTGGCAAATCGCCTGTCACATTTGAAATTTTATATTTTTTACATTTTGCTACGTGTGGAATGATCCTCTGCCATTTCCATTAGAAGTTTACTAATATATATATATATATATATATATATATATATATATATATATAAATTTATATATGGTATAAATAACCATTTTATGTGATGGCAAATCGTCAATTAGACCAATCTCATCCTCACTAGAAATCAAAATTACTTCGGCCGGAATTTTAGCCCGAGTGAATTTGGTTCGTACTTGTAACTCCTTTACACCACCAAAGCTGGTTATTGCTTGTAATCCTCATTTATATATAATCTTATCTTCTTTGTTATTCTATTCTTCAAGTAGATCATTTCGTTATCGATTTTGAACTGAAATATTTTCTAGCCACTCACAATCTGTGACGGCAAGACAGACATCATATTCATGTAGTAGTGATATTTAATTAATTTATATTTGAATGTATATTTTCGATATAAAATAATCGAAACGTAAGCTAGCAAATGCCATTCGTCATCACAACCGGATTTAGACTTAGCGAACGCGAAATTTCTTGCCAGAACTTCCGAGGCCGGGGTTTGAACCTGGGGAATTTATTTCGGATTGTTGAAGGCAGCAAAGGTATTCTAATATATATGAATTAAATCACGAAGAACTCAATGTCATATATAATTTTCTAATTTCTTCAATATTTTTGTTTCATCTTTTTACAACATAACTGGCAAAAACATTGGAATTCGCATTCTTGCAAAAAGACAGCTCAAACTATACACACCTGATTCTTGCCTGCAACACTGCTTCATCTTATTTTAACTGTTCAATTCTGGAATACGCAAACTTTGTGTGATTTCTTCGACTGTCCCGTAAATGTCACATAAAATTTCCTGGGAAACGTAATTGCATATTACATCAATAATGATGCTTTCCACAGAAGCTTTTTTTGCGCTCTACATTTTGACGTCACTAGTTCATCAAGATTTTTGAATGTTTCTTTTGAAATGCGAACTTTAATAAAATTCTCAGTACCCTTTTCATGTCTAAAAATAAAAATAAATTTTATCAGATACAAGCCGTTATCATTTAAAGTATCTACAAATGAACTTGTCTTCGCAAGCTTATTTTTCTATTCACAAAACTTTTAGTTTTTTTAATGGAAGCATCCGTAACCAGGTGACAACGAGCGACCCTATCTCGAGAGTTAGCTGAGACCTTACTATGTCATCTTGAGAACACGTTATTAAATAATGATATTTGTAAATATGCACAATACGTACATTATGTTGATATTTTGCATGTTCTTAAAAACAATTTGCAATCACGAACTCTGCTTCAACGCTTCAATAAAGCGCTTTGAAATATCAGATTCATGTCAGGGCATGAGAAAGGCGATTGTCTATCGTTGTTGTATGCACTACTTAAGAACAGTGTTAATGGTAAATTATGTAGAACAATTTACAATAAACCAACCTTGTCTGCACAGTTTTTGCATTACACCAGTTTTGTGCCTTTTAAATATAAATTATCAACAGTTCACTCTGTTTTACAAGAATTGACAGGTTGGTTATTTTAAATTCCAAAGGTAACGAATATACTAAAGCAATAAATTTTCTTATATCTAATCAATGTCATAAGCAATTTATTAAGTAAGTTATTAAAATGGTGAATCAAAAGAAACAGATGTATCTTGAACTATAATAGAAAGCAATTCACTTGAGCATTCCATTTAAGGATGATTCTGTTTCCCACACAGCACAGAAGAATGTTGTAGCGGCATTAACACGTACATTTAATGCACCTGAAATACGAGTGTTATTTAAGTAAACTCATTTGCCTTTATCAACAATTAGAGAGCAATAGCCGCTAATATCGACCTCAACTGTTATTTATCAATATACATGCACAAGTTGTCGATCAACCAGACAGTTAATTCTTTAAATCAAGTTTGTGAGCTTCAAGTAAACACCAATCCAATTGTATTTAACTAGTCATCGAGCAACATAAAAAAACTACCGCCAGTCGCACGCACTGACGCGTTTCGACCTTTTATGATCATCATCAGAGTACGACGGCAAACTGACTAGCGAGAATCAAACTGCATTGCATATATATATATATATATATATATATATATATATATTTATGGAAAACATAATTCGATATGCGGCTCTCATTTCTATTAGTCCCGCATACATTGGAAATGTCCACTGCACAATTTCTATGCAGTCACGAACATTAGCTATTTGTAGCTACAGACAGTTAATTACTCAAATGAAAGAACATTGCAGCTGATACTCCTGTTTCAAATCAAATGTTGAGTACACGTCTGCAATTGCGCAAAATGTCGTTGAAACCTCGCGCGTTTGTTCTAGACACGTGACATTTAAGTTAACTACTAAATGAAATATCAGAATTGAGTTAGCAATTTATGTAACGCTGTAGATAAACAAATTTTAGCTTGATTTATATCGGCAGGAAAATAATGTTTGAGCACTGAGTTTGAACTGGAGTTGATCATTGTCCCATCTCTCATTTCTCACTCTCGTCCCGTTGTAATATATATATATATATGTATATTGATACTTACTTTGTACGAAATGAGAAAGAAACGGTTCTTGGATCTGATTCAATTTCTTTTTATCTTTGCGCATGGATGAGTTGCTATGTATTTATTGCTCTAATACACTTTAGTTCTTTAGTTTCAATCTCGGCCTTGATGTGGTGTACTTTTAACTGATTGGAATTTGTTGCAATGTGTGCCCGGTGCTTACCCGCATTTATTATTTTTTACGTTATAATTAACTATTTGAGAACCATGGTCGGATGAGGAGTATTACTCAATCATACAGCGGTGGTGGTGGCAATGGCAGTGCAATTGGCGGCGCACGTAGTGCTAGCAGAGACAAACAGCATAGTCGCCGCGCCTCCCCGAGAAGTATAACATCTGTTGAACACAAGAGCAGAAGCAGTCAGCGTGACACAGCCTCTTTGAACAAACAAAGTGACGCAGGAGGCACCTGGCGTTCCGGAAGAAGACACCAGTTGAGATCGCCTCGTCGCCGACATTCGTCAAAGCAGTATGATAGAAGCAGAGGTGATTGTACAATAAAATATTTTTTAAGTGGCATACATTATCTTATGTGAGCTAACGTAGCTGCGCAGCGTTAACTTTTCATTAACCAGCAGTAAAGTGGCCTGTTTATAGTAAATAACATTATTCACAATCTTTGGCATCTTTAGCTCGTAGACAGAATTAGTTTTGTAATTGCACGTATTTGTTTTGGCCTTGTAGGGGTTCTAAAACGGTGTTTTTTTTAATTAATGCGAATTGACAAAAATTGTCTTTGAATTTACCGGTAAACTCAAGGAATGGTTTTCTTAAAGATATTGTCGATATAGAACTTTATGTGTGCATTCATACACAGCAAGCCACATTTCCTGTACAGTGGACTCAAAATGAGCCTGTGTCAACAAGGAGAGGTGCTATAATACGTCATATTCTGTGTCACTACGGCATAGAGGAGTACCGACAGTTTATTTAACTTAGATATCTTTGACCTGGTGCTTAGTGATATAGACGGGCGAATCCATAGTTGTTTGTAGAACTTGCCTCAGTCAGCGACAGAAGCTGATTATAAAGGTTTTACCTGGCAGCTTATGTAGTCAAATTCGTGGACGACCGCTATGATAGTTTTTGAAGCATTATGATTGAATTCTCGAAAGCCGGTGATTATCATTGATCTTTACTCCGTCAAAGACTTCATCGACGACATAATTGTACAATGCTAGCGCAAAGACACATCCTCGTTAAACGCCAGGGCAAATCATGAAATGTTCATTAAGGCCTTTATTAGTGCAATTATGGGCTAGTTATTCATTATAATAGGCTTCAAGTAGATTTCCCTGCAGACATGCGACATCTTCTTACTCATTTTTGTCTATGGAAATTCACAAATGTTGGTGGCTACTGAATGGAGCGATAGTTCAACACGTTCTGATGGCTAAAAGACTGATTGGATACATTTAGTAAATCAATCTGTCATTTGTTGTAACTCCTCGCTTGTAGAATGTCGTCGAGATGGATACGGAGGCACTCCATCTTTCAGTCCGCATAATTTTCGTCGCTGCATCTTTTAGCATCACGAGATAAAGATTAAGTCGGAGGCATTCATCTGTCTCAGTTCATTTGCACGCACATTCTCGACCTAGCTTCGTGTAGAAATCACGAAAAATCAGTCAGATTTCGAAACGACACCAAAAGTCAGAAGTCACATTTGATAACTTTTCAAGAATTCATCTTTATCATGAGCAGAGTGGTTGTGACCAAGCACTAGGTTGCCTACGCCGAACCTAGCGCAGGACAATCAAGGGTTTATAATCCTATCTCGCTTGGTCACTATCGCGTAGGTAAGGAAAGATAACCGAAATTTAGTACGTGCAAGGCCTGTCAATTAGTCGGAGCAATTTTGCTCTTCTGAAGTCAAGCAACGGGACGTCTGGCTTGTGAATTTTACACGCCATCAAGACCTGACTTGTGCGAAACCAAGAAATAATACGTTCCAAGAGCCAAGGGACAACATGCTTAGGCTTAAGTAGCACATGCTGACCGGCAAATGCAGCTTTAATTTCAGTGTGTTTATACTGGCGTGTTCTACTCCTTTGCAAAAGAAGTATTCTCGCCAGCCGCCTCACTTTTGATAGAACTTATGTACGTGAGCACGGAATTTTACATTTTGACCTGAAGAAAAGATAAGCGCGTCAGACATCGTCCGGGGGCTTTAAGCCAGCACTATTTGGCGTTTTGGTTCTCCCTTAATATGGCATATTAAGCATATCTTCCCGGCAGTTTCAATTTGAGAGTCAGTCTTTGCGAATTTGTTTTTCTTCAGGAAATTCAGCTTTTATTTTGACAAGTTTGACTGCCTGACTTGTCTTGTTTTCTTTAAATCAATTTTGCAAGCCTGAAGTAAACACAAATCCCATTGCATTTAACCAGTCGAAGAACAACAGAAAAATTATTCTTGTTTTCTGTCGAGATGTCTGTCCTCTAGTCTTTCCTGTTCTCAATACTATTTAAAACATGCATAAATGATTTAAATACTGTTTGTTGCGGAGACCTAATATATATGCAAGTATGTATTAGGTGTTGCGAACCTAGTAACAAAATAGTTCAGTTGTGACCAGAAGGATAAACCAAAGGCAGCATGAACGGAAAGTATAATCTATATATAACGAATGTGCATGAGATTATACTTTCCGTTCATGCTGACTTTGGTTTATCCTTCTGGTCACAACTGAAATAATTTGTTACTAGGTTTTGAACTCAATATTTTGCGGTGTGTAAGCATTCAGGTTATCAATGCCGCGTTTTGCGTACGCGGGTAATAGCTGTACACGGGCAGTTACACAAAGATCCGATTTGTCACTATTTCCAATTTTGTTTTGTCTTTTGTTTATATATATATGTTTTTATACATATTTATATGTATTTTATATATTTATATAAGGTGTGAATAAATAAATGATTAGGGAGGTTGGACTCATACTGTTGCTTATATCCATATATATGTTTTTATACATATTGACATGTATTTTATATATTGATATAAGGTGTGACTAACGTAATAAATATATAGTAAGAATAGAAAATATTCATGTTTAACAATTAACAATGGTCCTTCTTCTAAATATATATATATATATATATATATATATATATATAAAGGTGTTACGATATTATATTTAGATATATATGTATATAGATATAATGAATTATTTTAGTCATATGAGCAAATATTCTTATGCAATTATTTCCAATAGTTGATTAACTTCGCAATGTGCTTACGATTAGTTTTTTGAAAAACGTTAGTTGTCCAGGCTATCTCTATCTTTCTCTCTTTAATCGTTCACTTAAGCGTCGATATAACATTCACTCTCCATCCATCTACGTTACTTGCTGCTCCATATTTGAACTAATTTGTTGCTATGTGCGCAATACCTCACACACCATTGTATACATTAGAGTTCCCGGCTTTAAATAAAATACAGTATATGATAGTCAAGGTTTTAGTTTTAGCATTTTTAAATTTTGATTACCGTGACATAGTAGCAATACAGTTATAACAAATAACAAAAGGTTCGATACTGTCTCTCTCCCCTAAAATATTCTGCATACGAGATGAGATGAGGTATAGGTGAGGTAATGATTGGTCTGCTAATTATAAAAAGTTATATATTGAGTTTAGTTACTGAGACAAATTCTATGATTAAAATAGTGTTGAGTCAAATATATATAAATAGAATGGTTTTGGAACGAGGTTACCACATTTGCTTAAATCTGCTATTGTGATCAGTGTTGTGTTGCCTAATAATTTGTTACTAGGTTCGCAACACCTAATACATACTTGCATAAATTATTTGTCAATTACTAGATTATATATACACTTACATGCAAACAATACACATGAACGCGGGCAGAGTTGCACACACATTCATACGTGCATACAGAGCATACCAAAACTTATACAACAATACAGACAGCTATTCCAAAGTATTTCTAACATGTTTTTCTGACACTTTGAGGAAAATATATAAATGGTAGTATCAATTATACACGCAATGAAAAAATAATATTTAAAATTAAAACCAATAACACAGGATAGAATAATTTATAAAATGGTTGAGTTTGCCTAGATGCAAATTCCGCGCATTAGATAAACACCAACTCCGTTGTATCCAACCGATCGTCAGTCACACGAACTAATGCGTTTCGATATTCTGGGATCACTATAAGAACACGGTAGCAAACTGAGTAGTACAAGTGAAACCGCAATGCCTGTATGAGATGTAAAATCAGACAACTGATTTTTCATATTCATTAAATTTTGATCCTGTCTATTCAGTTTACCGTCGTGTTTGGATGATAATCATAGGAGGTCGAAACGCATAAGTTTTTGCGACTTGCGATAGTTTAGTTGTACAATTGGTCATGTACATTTTCCAGATTTTACATGCAAAAACACGTCTATATATATGTATATATATATATATATATATATATATATATATATATATATATATATATATATATATATATTTCTAATTACGAAGAAAACAAATTAATGACAAAGTGGATAGTGGCCATTTATATCGAGACTACTAAATTTCACTTTACTATCTTTCATTTATATATATTTTTTGTTTACATTTGATTATATGAGTGACAAAAAATCAGACTCGGGTTTACTTATATATCTTGTTTGAGCTGATTAGTTAGTGGGTATGCGTCTGTGTCTGTGAGTGTGCCTGTTTGCAGGTCTTTTTCGTTGTATTGCAAAGTGATGTCGGAGATCTGGTCATTCTTGTATTGAAGGCTTGAGAGCTAACCAACTGTTCGCATTGTTGGCTGTTACCTGTGAGAATGTTATATATCCAAGTGCAGTCTTTCGTTTCCTCTTCCGTATTTTTGTTTTCTCCACTTGGTAACAGTGCAGGCGCGGATTGCATTGTTGAATGCTCATATTGTTTCGAAATTTTTGTTTCCGTATGTGCAGCTGTTTTTCCCATTCATTTTGTTGCCAATCCGATCGAATATTTGTTGAGTCTGGTCGAGAGGGTGTTTGGTCTTTCCTGGATGCTAATAAATTGTTGGATTTCGTGATTCATGGCCAGTCGATTAGAATATCATGTTGATGAAACTTGTGAATATTTAGGCCAGGTGTTTATTGTTTTATATAATGGGCTTCATAAATATATAATTATTTTTTTGATTTTGCTTTATGTTGAATTGAGAAATTAGTCAAATTTACTGGGTGCCTCGTTTCAAATATATGATCAAAAATAGCTGAATTTATTAACAGTGACAAGCCTTTTTTAATTAATTTATGCGGCAAATGTTGCTGGATTCTGTTAATCAATTGCTTCTTCGTAAGTCTAATATATGTGCTACCGCACATACATGAGAATTTGTAGACAATGAATGATTTAGAGAGAATTGGCAATTGATCTTTGGAATTCAACCTCATGATTTTCTGTGTGAAAAATGTGATATTAACTTTAACACCGGGAAAATTCGCCGTAGTTATTCTATTTAGCCGTCGTGCAATTATTGAGGTCGGTACGTCGCCTCTAAATTGTACGTTCAGTAAAACCTGCTTGTCGGCATCCTCTCTTGTGCGAATCTATTCTACATAAAGCAAAGTCAGAAAAATTATTATATATTTATGAAGCCCTTGATATAAAACAAAAAACACCTGGCCTAAATATTCAGAAGTTTCATCAACATGATATTCTAATCGATTAGCCACGAATCACAAAATCCAACAACAATTTACTAGCCTCCAGGCAAGACCAAACAACCTCTCGACCAGACTCAACAAGCATTTGATCGGATTGCCGATTAACTGAAGGTGAAAAAGCAACTGCACATATTGAGACAGAAATTTCGAAGCAATATTAGCATTCAACACTGAAATCCGCACCTGCGCTGTTACCAAGTGGAGAAGACAAAAGTGCACGTACCAACCAATAATGCGAACAGTTGGTTAACTCTCAAGTCATCAATACAATAATGACCAGATCTCAGATATCACTTTACAATACAGCGAGAAAGACCTTTACATGCAAATAGGCACATACACACACACAGGCATATACACACACAGTCACATACACATACACATTTAATAATGACCAAAACAAGAAATAAAAGTAAAACCGAGTCAGATTTGTTGCCACCCGCATAATCAAATTTAAATCCGGGATGTATATAAATGAAAGTGAAGTTTATTAGTCTCGAAATAAATGGCCATTATCTACTTTGTTATTAATGTGCTTTTTCTTCATTAGAAATATGCTGTGTAATATTCAAGGGCAATGGACATTTAATATATATATATATATATATATATATATATATATATATATATATATATTCTTATAATTAGGAAAACACAAATAACAAAGTGGATAAAGGCCATTTATTTCGTGAATACTAATCATCTCTTATACAATCATACATATTTATACATTTTGGGTTTTCAATTGATTATGCTGGTGGTAACAAATCTGACTCGTTTTTACTGCTGTTTCTTGTTTTGACTAGTTGGTGAGTGTGTATGCGTTTGTGTTTGTGTGTATGCGTGTTTGCATGTAAAGGTCAATCTCGCAGTATTGCGAAGTGATGTCTGAGATCTTGTCATTATTGTTTTGATAGCTTGAGAATTAACCATTTGTGCGCATTGTTCACTGTTACATATACAAGTGATATTTTTCCCAGTATAGTTGATCGTTTCACCTCGTTGCGCAAAGTTTTCACGTGGTAACAACGCCAGTGTTGATTGCAGTGTTAAACGCTCACATTGTTTGGAGACTTCTGTCATCGTATGCGCCTCTGTTATTTCCACTTCAGTTTGTTGCCAATCCGATTGTACGTTTGTTGATTCTAGTCGAGGGCCTAATGGTTCTTGGCTGGATACTAGTAGATTGTTGTTGAATTTTGTTATTCTTGGCCAGTCGATAAGGATATCATGTTGATGAAACTTTTGAATATTAAGGTCAGGTGCTTGTTGTTTTATGTAAAGTGCTTCGTAGATAGATAATAATTTTTCTGATTTTGCTTTATGTAGAATTGTGAAATTGGTCGAATTGACAGGGTGCCCCGTTGTCAATATATGATCGGAAATAGCTGATTTTCCTGACGGTGGCAAGCCTTTGTTAATCAATTTCTGTGGCAAATGTTACTGGATTCTGCTTATCAATTGCTTCTTCGTACGTCCGATATATATGCTACCGCACATACATGAGAATTTGTGGACTATGGATGATTTGGAGAGAATTGGCAATTGATCTTTGGCATCCAACCTTATGATTCTCTGTGTACTAAATGTCATATTAACTTTAACACTGGGAAAGTTGTCCTTAGTTATTCTATTCAGCCGCCGTGCAATTATTGAGGCTGGTACGTCGCCTCTAAATGGTAAGTTTATATATATATATATATATATATATATATATATATATATATATATATATATATATACCAATAATTTTATACATGCATATATATAAACAGAGTTCTAAATCTCCTTACCAAGTCTGCACCTAAGGTATATGGTACTTTATGGCAAGAATTTGGTTCCATTCTTTAAGAGTTAGCATCACTAGTCGCATTTCGTGCATATATTAATATATAGGACCATTGTCATGTTCGAAGATAAAAATGTATTTTATCTGATACAAAAAAACGTTTCTTTTTAAATTTTTCTTCCAGAATCTTCAAATGTGTGAAATAGGAAATGGTATAGTGCCTTTGTGTTTCACCTCCAGTTCAGACTCTGCCAAAAATACCTTTTCTGCTACCATAAACCAGGATGTCATTTGTTCTTTCTAAGCGCTTCGTAAATTGTTAATTCATTTCTTTTATTGCATTTTCTAATTATCTTAAAGGCAACGACGGGAGAACGTAAGTGCGATGTTTCTATGGTGTGTTGCGTAATTGCAGACTCTTATTCCATTTTTTATGCAAAATCGCTATCAGCTGATTACAAAGTGTTTTAGACAATTTTCTCCTTTGCTAGTTTTGAGCAATTTGAAAACACACGATGTTTATTTAAATAGAAGTTTACATTAACTGAAACCAAAAAAGATGGAATTTTATTTAAACGTGGCACATGAAAAAATGCCATATTTGCTTCTATTTTACTTATTTTTTACATTTTGTTTTATTTTTATAGTTGGCAAGGCCATTTCCTGTACCAAAAGCAGTGGGAACAGCCGGAATTCGGATATGATTCCTGCAAGCAAATCTTCAACTCTGCCGTCTACTAATTCATCGACGAGCCGTCAATTACAAGGTTATAAGTCCGACAGGAAGACAAAATCCGAGGAGAAAACAAGTTCCAGTGCGTCTTGTTTACCAACTTCAACATCCAGTTATTCTGATTATCATCATTATTGCAAGCTTAATGAAGACCGCGTAAGTTCGACTTCTTCCAATCCGGAAAATCGCAGCAGTAAAACTCAACAAACACACTCCAGTAGCTTAACCAGTGACTACCATCAGCTGCATCGATCATCAGACAATCAAAAATCGTCTACTTTAGATAAAGATCGTCATGATCGCTATCCTGCCCCAGCTGCCTGCCATACAAGTCACTGCATTGGCGGTTCCGGAGGGCGTCAATTGACTGATAAATGTTTGCCTACTAATCCAACTAGTGATGACTACATTGATGATGCAGTTAACTGTATTAATGATAAATATGCCTCTAGAACACACAAACGTCCTTCGCGCAATTCACCTTTGAATGATTTGTCAAATCATAAGTCTAAATTGGCTCGCTTTGACAGCCACGTTGTTGACATTTCTCTGTCGACTGAAAATGGAGTCTCTGTCACAAGTTCTAACTCTGGAAATTTGAGTAAAAGCTGCCATGATAGTCGCTCTTACCGTGTTGATCCGAATAAGGCTAATCGAATTTTCGATTCATCGCCAACATTGGATAGAGATGCACGACGAACATGTGAAGCGCATGATAGAGCTCTGGCAAGTCAACACAGAAACAACCAACAAACACCTAATAATGTCTCGCCATCATCATTGGTCGATCGTACGAACGCGAATCATCCTCATTCACAGTATCACTGGAATCGTCTTGATCAAGCACACCATGAAGCTCGTCAGCAAGCGATCAGGCAAGTCGCGAGTCAAAACTTGAGTTCTAATTCGTGCATTCAAGAAACTTTGTCTAATAGACCACTTGTGACGCGTCCAAATGTGGTCTATCAGCATACGCTGTCCCAGCAGCCTTCTCTTCAACAACAAAATCAGCGAATACTAGTTAACTCAGGTGGGCCTGCTAGTACGTTGAGTGGAAAAGGTATTCGTATATCAGTAAAAAAACTACGACGAAATAACAGTCAAGTTGGTAATAGCAGTAGCTCTAGTAGTGATAGCAGTAGAAGTCGGAGTGGCAGTAACAACAGCAGTCGAAGTGGCCTTTCCGGTAGTAATGGTAGTAGAAGTAGTAGCAGCGGAACTGGAAGTACTGGTAGTAGGAGTCGCAGTAGTAGTAATAGTAGCACCAGCAGCGGAAGCAGCTTCTCTAACAGCAGCTGTTCAAGTAGTGCTTCAGAAAGGCATGTGGAAGGTTCTGGTGTTCATCATGCTGTTATAAAGAGAGCCCCTTTCCAGCCTAACTTACATACACCTCGAGGTCCGATGCATCCTACCATACCTCATACAAATAGTCCATCTAGCGGCAATTGCTTTAACATCTTGAACTATCATCGTTCGCCCAATGACGATAATAATAAAATATTAAAAGTAAATGACAACAGCACTGTTTTGTTACGAATGCCAACGGGAAATTCCAGTGGGAATGAGGGCATGCATTTTGTGCTTTCAAATACCAATCAATTGGCTAATCAGCATGGCCGACTAGTTGAAATGGGCACGGTTCTGAGGCAAAATTCGCTATCTGAACAATCACAAAAGAGAAGTCCAGTAAAGGATCACAGCGAAGCAAGTAATAATATGGAGCGTTTAGCTCAATCGATTACGAAGAATCAGCCGTTGTCCGAATTGATGTTGCGAGGTGGGACTGGCTGTCAGAGCACGTCGTTAGAGCATCTGGAATTGGGTCGTGAATTGCACTTATCTCAAGTATCATCTAGTACATATAATATGCGAAGAGAAACTCTCAAAGGTTGTTAATCCTCTTATATGTCATAAAACTTTACAAATACGATTTACAGTTTTTCAGCAGATGTATTAATGGCTTCCTTAGCAATAGACTATCATATTTAATTGATATACTTTTATGCATTTTTTAAAAAATTTGTTATAATATCTTTATATTCGTTATTTCCATTTGCTAAGTTTTCCATTCGGATTCTGGCGATTAGCATTATCAGGTCTTTGTCTGTTAGTACGGTACGAAGTTTCTAATAATTGTAATTAAGCAACTATTGATTGCGCTGGCGGTAATGACAATTAGTTAAATCAAGGTTGTGAACTTGATATAAACACAAATACCATTAAATGTACATTTTTTAGTATAAACTAAGCGTAACATATAGGAAATTAATCCAGTAGATCGGCTTTGTCCTTATTGGAAGCTCTTTAAGTACTGTCTAGAAATTTTTCATGGGCGTGGCTCGAACCCGGACACATTTATTTCTGAGTATGCGGATATACACCGACGTACACTACACACAATTTTCAGTTTTATAATGAATTATGTTTGTGGTCAGCCTTTCCTTCAGGTGAGGCCTATGTAGCATTTCTTTAGAGCTAAAGATCCAACTGGTCATCAAAATCTTTCATTATAGAATACATACCACGCTACCTGGGGAAGTGGTACTGGATGGAAATTAAACAATCATTAATTGCGCGGTTGGCAGTAACCGTTTTTAAATTAAGTTCGCGAGGTTCACATAACCACAACTCCTATCATATATATAGTTATATAATTAAACGAACATTAGTTGCGCGGGCGGTGATAACAATTACTTTAATCAAGGTTGCGATCTTGATATGATCTCTCTTTCTATATATATATATATATATATATATATATATATATATATATATATATATATAGTCAGTATAAACTAAGCTTTGTAGAATATACAAAAGACAATTCAACAAGTAGACCTGTTTCGTCCTTGTTGGAACTCTTTAAATACTGTCCAGAATTTTACCATGGACAAAGCTTCAACCGGGGCACATTTGAGTCCATTTTGCGCCACCTGAAGGAAAGGCTAGCAAGGAAACTCTGGTTAGTATATAACTATAATTGTGTGTTGTGTGCGGTAGTGTGTATCAATGGATAGATTAAGACTCTGAAGCAAATGTACCCAGGTTCACAATAATAATGAAACCGGTCTACTGTATGAATTTAACAATAATTGATTGCGCGGGTTATGGTAACAATGCTTTAAATCAAGTTTGCGAGCTTGAAGTAAACACCAACCCCATTGTATTTAACCAGTCTTCGGTAGTTTTTTTATGTTGTTCGAAGACTGGTTAAATACAATGGGGTTAAGTTACTAACTCTAAACTTGATTTTAGGTACTGTATGAATTGTCTTTTCTACATTGAACAGCGCTTGCTTTATACTGATATATATATATATATATATATATATATATATATATATATATATATATATATGGATTAGTGTTTATATCAAGCTCGCAGCCTTAATTTTAATAATGATTTTAACGTTTTTGATGCTGTTGCTATTTTATAAGGCATGCCTTATTGTGAGTAGCGAGTGTTCTCAAATCGATTTAAATTAATTTGTGGAATATGTACTTCGTTAACTATCTGCCACTTGGTTACTAATGTCGGGCCTTTCTAGACCCTCGGCTACATTCTGGTTTACTATCGACGTATGTCTTCTATCAACGGATAATCTGGTTAACTATCCATATTTACTTTACTGTCTTTACTGAGAGTTACTCCATCGTAGAGATAAACCGCTTTCATAGATTTAACGATGACGTTTCTGGGGGAGTATTGCCATGCCATCAGGCATGTTTTCAAGGCAGCACTCCTATCCTTCACACAATTAAGTGTTGTTTGCAAGATAGACTAGTAACCTCTGTTTGTCATCAATGGGAACATGATTGATGGTTGTTATAGGTATTGTCTCTTAATGCTGTAGTTAAATGCACACTGATATAATCTTTGCCTGTGGTGAAGCTTAGATTAGCTCAACATTAAAATGTTTGTCTGTCGTTTGATGTCCGTCTCGCATCCTATTTTTAATGGCCGATCAAGGTCTACTTCTCTGAGACTGTGGACGAGCCTGAGGCTATGTTTTCTATAAAAGTAATTGTAATTCTATTTATGTGCATCATAACATGGATTACGCTCTGATACCAATAAGGGAGTTCCTTACCTATCGTGAATGCAGATGGAAATACGAAAATCTAACACGAAATTCTGACGCACTCTGACCATATACTGTAACGTAGATAAAATCAAAATAGGAGCTAAACAAGCCGACCTTTATTTTAGCAGATTATTTTTTTCCACTTTGTTTATGCATTGTTACCCTTTATCTGTTCATCTAAGTTGTATGCCTGCTTTGTGTGTTAAATATCTGTTTATGACCTTCAGTTTAGAAAATGAATTATGTAGTGCTATGGTTCTGTATTTTAAAAGAAGAGCAACTGTATTTTCGATGTTGCATCGAAATTAACATGACCTGATGTATATGGCGTTTAGAGGTTTACGTGGCCCTGTTTCTGTGTTTATAGAGAGATCTTTCCATCTAGGCCAGATCCGCTACTTTCTAAATAATTTTGATTTCCTCACAGTGGTTTTCGTGATATAAACAATAATTATTAATACTTTATTATTATTTTACTCATTGTTATGCGGCAGGAAAGCATCCGTTTTTAAATGTTAATTTAATGCTGCTGGTGATAATAATTTTAATAATGAGGGTGATTATTATGATGATCTCACATGTCTGTAACTTTTGGTTGTTTTTCAGTGAGTCTCTAACAATAGAAGTCTTCTTGCAGTAATCATGAATTGACGTTGTATCTGTATCGTGTTAAATGTAAACAAATCTGTACAACCTGTGCCTGATAATCGTTGTTGGGCGTTGTCTTTTAGAAAAGTTAAATTAATTTTCATGGTTTTAACTATGAGAGGAACTTGATTGCAATTTTGGTTGGCTTCAACTATTTTGCTAGAGCTAAGATTTAGTACGTTTCTTTTTACGCCATTAAATAATCGTAGAGAGTACAAAAACAGTGAAAACATCATTGGCCGAACTTGCGCATACAGAAACAATGTACATTTGTTGAAAGATTACTTATTTTTAATTGGATGCTGTTTTCAATGAAATAATCAAAATAGAACTGGGTCTTCAACTAAACCGATGCGCTATATGTAAATGAGATTATGGATGCTACATATGTGTTGGGTGATTACCTTTGTGTGTGCATATAGTGTCATTGTGTAGTAATTTTCCTTTAATAGGAACTCAACTATGGTCACTAGAGCGTTGAAAGCCCCCCCTCCCCGCAGCTTATGATAATTTCGAGCAATATTAAATATATCATTTTCCTATGTACACTTCACTTTTAACTATCAATAATATACACGACTCGACGACTTATAAGTTGGTTCTACATTAATCTCTTATGAGCTTATTTTTTATGATTGTATTCGAGCATGACGGTCAACAACTATTACATCATAAATGCGCGTACTGGATATACTTGTGACATGTTTGTAAACTCTGATTGCTTTAATTTCGTTCTTAAGTAGTTTGTAAATACGTAGAGTTTGGGTCATTTACTAGGAAATAATATAGTTTTAATAAATTTTTTGCATGGAATTTGTTACAGAAACCCAATAGTGCAGAAAATACGCTTATAAGGATTCTTAATTAATAATGCGATAGATATGGTTAATAAAAGTATATGAAACGATTGTCTTCTTATTGCCGAGGTCAATGAGATTGTGTACTACGTTATGGGTTGTGAATTCGATGGATAAACTGGTGTTAATAGCGCTCACGAAAAAAAATTGGTGATATAAAATATCAATAATCAGTTCTCTATGCAGTCGACCGGAAGCGCTGTATTGCATCCGTTGTATACGCAGTTGCGGACGAGTAACAAGATAAAGGACTTGATATAAACACCTGAACCATTAATTACTAACATATGTCAGTATAAACTAAGAATTGTATAGTGTAGAAAAGGCAATTCATCCAGTAGACCGGTTTCGTCCTTATTGGGAACTCATCAAGTACTGGCCAGAATTTGCCGCGGACAGGATACGAAACTGGGCACGTCTGCTTCGGAATCTGGTGCTCTAACCACTGAGCTATCCTGCCGCACACTGCACTGCACACAATTTTCAGTTATATACTAACTAATGTAACTTGGTTAGTCAATTTTTCCTTTAGGTGGAACTCATATGGCATCCATTTAGACCCAAAGTTCCAACTAACCATGCCCAATCTGTCATTACTGAACAGACATCACATTACATGGGGAAGTGGTATTGAAATGAACATTTATATAATTAAACGAACATTGGTTGCGCGGGTGGTGATAACAATTATTATAATCAAGGTTGCGGTCTTGATATAAACACCTGAACCATTAATTACTTACATATGTCAGTATAAACTAAGAATTGTATAGTGTAGAAAAGGCAATTCATCCAGTAGACCGGTTTCTTCCTTATTCTGATCCCATCATGTACTGGCGAGAATTTACCGCGGACATGACTCGAACCTTGGCACGTCGAATCCTGTCCGCGGCAAATTCTCGTCAAACCATGATGAGTTCCCAATAAGGACGAAATCGGTCTACTGGATGAATTGCCTTTTCTACACTATACAATTCTTAGTTTATACTGACATATGTTAGTAATTAATGGTTCAGGTGTTTATATCAAGACCGCAACTTTGATTATAATAATTGTTATCACCACCCGCGCAACCAATGTTCGTTTGAGATAAAGGACTGATATTAAATAAATGCTTACCACTTTTGACCGCACGAAGTAGGATTGCTGACGCCTAACTGTCAACTATGCATTACATTTATAGTATTTATTAAGAAAACAGTATTTAATATGTGAGCAATAAAATCTCAAATAAGTACGTGGTGTTGTTACCATTTCAAGCCGTGGTACATATAGTATACATCGAGCAAGCGTTGAGTTAGCATTGCTACAAACTGTACGAATTTGACGGAAGTACTTTTTTGTTCAAATAACCGGAATAACAATTTGGTATTAATTTAACAAAATATTTTCTGTATACACCACAGTCAAGACATGCTTCATTACGTTATAACAAATATACAACATATATATATATATATATATATATATATATATATATATATATATATATATATATATAGATAAAATTAATTGCGGACTGGAAAAGGCCACCAGGTTTACCATTCATAGTGGGGAGTTTGAGACAAGGCTGATTTACCACAATAACTTCCAAATATAGAGGCATACTAACAAAACTCGAGTTAGTATACTTCCTATTTTGAAAATTATTTCTATAAATCGACGTTCAGAGCCGTACAAGTGACAAAAATTTGTTCGTGCACTAAAATTAACATAGGGCATTCCGAGCAGCATGCAAAGATATTCTCAGTTGCGTTTCTTCTGTTTGAACATTAAAAGCTGATACGAAAACACACACATATATATATATATATATATATATATATATATATATATATATATATATATATATTCATAATACCCTTTCCATGTGAAAAATAAATTTTATCAGATACAAGAACCGCTTCTTTTTCATATTCTTCTCAAGTATCTACAAATGAACATCTCTTTTTATGTAAATTGAGAGGCAAAGCAAAATAGAAAGATGCAGACATGGAGCGAGTGTGAAATAAGGGAAACAACCAATCAATTGTGTGCATCACATCTAGTTCAAGCTGATTGCCTGAACATGCTTCTTCTGCTTACGTAAATCCGACTGCAACTTGTTTATCCATAAATCTTCGTATGTGACTAGTTCTCTTCTGTTATTGTATTTAGTAATTAGCTTAAGTGATAGGTCTGGAGCACATGAGAATGAGACTATAATGTTAATAGTTTCGTCAATTGCAACATATGTAAACAAAGACATTACATCAAAAGATACCATTATCTTATACAATCATTAATTGCGCGCATGGCGTTAACAATTTCTACAAATCAAGGTTTCTAGATTGAAATAAACACCAATCCCATTGTATTTAACCAGTGGTCGAACAACATAGAAAAAATACCACTAGTCGCTTTCTATGCCAGATTACTAGGAGTGAGAGCTGCGTATCTTATTTTGCTTTCCATTTATATGCATTGCAGTTTGGCCCTCGCTAGTCAGTTTGCCGTTGTACTCTGATGATGATCAAGGAAGGTTGAAACGCGTCAGTGGGTGCGACTGGCTGTAGATTTGCTATGGTGTTCGACGACTGTTTAAATAAAATGGAACTGGTGTTTACTTCAAGCTCATAAACTTGATTTAAAGAATTGTTACGGCCACTTGTGCGATTAATTCTTGTTTAAGATTATGGTATCTAATACCGACCGATATTGATAAACAAAAATACCAATTGATCAGGTAGCAATGGAGGTATTCTCAGTGGACCGAAACTATTGAATTAATCCTTCCAACGAATGCGATGTTGATTTTGAGGCAGCATTTGAATTTCTATTTGAATTGATCGGGCTTCACATTTGAAACCATGCAAATGCGCAGAACAGCATGTATTGACAAAGCAACATTTAAATGCACTTAAGGGTAACAGTATAACTGCAAACATAAATATACTATGCGCTGATAAAGGCAAAAGCCCCGCTATCATGGACAGATCTGACTACCTACAAAAGATGGAAAACTTTCTGAATGAAAATACAAAATTCACGCGTCTAGACGATAAATCGGTTGAAATAAAGTGGAGCGCAAAGTAACAAATGAAATTAAGATCTTGACAGATGACTGTTTTATTGATTAGGCCAATGCACAGAAGCTCAAGCCAATTTAATCATCTACACCAACAAAAAACGGATTACCAAAACACACAAAAAGACCAATATTATCAATGGTCAATTCTTTGTTTCATGCATTGGCTAAATGGTTATTTCGTATACTGCAAATATTGCGCAGACTACCAGGTCATTATTTGGTTGTCGATTCTTTCAGTTTGTAAACGAAATTCAAGATATAAATGTTAAAAATGAGGTTATGCTATATTTTGATGTTATATCTTTGTTTACAAATGTTCCAATTGACGAAACCATTGACATTATAGTCAAAGCAGTAGAACGAGACATTACCATCGCCGTTTCCAGGTCAAACTCTACGCAAGTTTATCTTAATATGCACGAAAGACGTACGGCTTCGTTTTAATGGAAACGTCTATAAACAGACAGATGGTATGACAATGAGGAGCTCCATATCTCCAGTTTTAGCTGCGATTTTTCTTGGGCATTTAGAGAACACATTAAGGAGTGGCATAAGTAAATAAGCTCAATATATGAGGTACTTGGATGATATTTTCCTTGTCCTTGGGAGCAGGTCGAAATCACGAAAATTGCTTCAGAGTTACGACAAATCGCATGAGAATATCGGTTTCACATTAGAGCAAGAGAAAGTTGATTATCTGTCTTTCTAAGATGTACTACTAAAGAAAGATAATAATGGTAACTTGGTTACTCCAGATTTGAAAATACATAAAAAATCATAAAGTAATAACCGATTTAATGTATAATGGTTATCCTAGGCAATTAATTTAAACAATTATTAAAAGAGGTAGTCAAAAAAACTTACGTATTACGGACCAGAAAAGAAAACAGTCTACCTGAACATCCCATTTAATGGGGATGCAGTTTCCCGAATAGCACAAAATAAAGTTGAGGCGGTATTGACACGCATAATTTATGCAGCTAAACTACGAGTGTCATTTAAGATAACAATCAAAGAGAAACACTCAATAATGTCGATATCAAATATTATTTATCAATATACATGCGCAAGTTGTCGATCAGCAGACGTAGGCCGATCGAACAGACGGTTAATTACTAGAACGAGAGAACATTGCAACTTAAACGCCTGTTTTAAATAAAATGGTGAATACACGTCTGCAATTGCGTAACACATCGTTGAAACCTCAAATGTATGTTCTCCAGACGTAGCATTTACTATAATTACTAAATATAGTAGCAGAAGGGAGTTAGTCACATACGAAGCTTTATAAATAAAGAAGTTGCAGCCGGGTTTATGTAAGCAGAAGAAGCATGTTCAGACATTGAGCTTGAAGTAGAGGTGGTGCACGTAATTGATTGGTTGTTTCCCTTATTTCACGCTCTCTCCATGTTTACATTTTTCTATCTGGTTTTGCCTTTCAATTTATATATAAAGAAATGTTCATTTGTAGATACTTGAGAAGAATATGAGAAAGAAGCGGTTCTTGTATCTGATAAAATTTCTTTTTTTGCACATGGAAAGGGTATTATGAATTTTATTAAGGGTCGCATCCCAAAAGATTATATATGTATATTTTATAAAGATTGTTTCTATTTGGACAAAATGTATGTATGAATATATATATATATATATGAGTGTATATGTCTTTGTATTTATTTACACATGTAGATGTAAATGTAGGCATATGTGTATGTGTGTATGCAAGCGTGTATGTATGATTTTTTAAATCAATATATGTATGACTTTATATATGTGTGTATGCATATATGCGTGAATGGATTTTTGTATCCATGTGTGTATATATGGGTTTGTATGTGAGCTAGTGGCTAACAGGTCTTAAAACTTCAAAGTTGTTATTAAGACTAGGATGCATTTCCACCTTTGAGTTATCCGCTAGTGAAAAGTACGATGTTACTCTCTGTTGTCCGAATTTTTATGTATGGAAATTAGCACTATCACAGGGTATTTCCACTGCATTTTATTTGCATTTAAAATCCATTTGTGCTATATTTCAGATCTTGTTCGTTACGCGCGTAACTTTATGGAAACATTTAGCTACTTCAATAGCACATTCCAATTATTCAGTGTAAAATAAATCTGTTCTTTTGATTTTGTTTGCTAATAATAGAAAAAAGTGGAGATAATTTTCTAACGCAGATTCCGAGAACTGAGGAAACTTGTGTGGAAAGTTCAATTGTAGCACAAAATAGCCGTAACGGATTACTTAACAACTATAAGTCTAGCATTGTCGATGGCGCCATGGAGCACGATGACAACCGACGTCAATTAAATATTCAAAATCAACTTTCGTACCATGCCTTGTCGTCTGACTGCCGATTATCTGCACGGCAAGCGGGTCATCCTTCTAGTGTTGCAAGCACTCATCAAAACACGCGACAACATCCCGAGCAATTATCACAGTCTAACAACGAGAATCATAAAATTAAAAGTCCGTTATCGGAGACTCGACTTTGCATTCCTGACAAAATTCAATCACAAATCGTGTCTACAAATAAAAGTCCACCTAACCATGGACAAATGTCATGTGATACACGGCAGCGAATGATGGTCCCTAGAACGATGACCGAGCAACAATTTAAAGATATTCGTCACGATGAACGCTTTGTGGATAATCGAGAAAGCCGGTTTGATCATCGAACCGGGAAAAGTTTAGCTGTCCGATCTGGCAGACACGATCATCACCAACAGCAGGACTTTTCGTTGAATAATGGTTTTGTAGATGCTACAATGTCTGATGACCGGCCATGTCATGAGTCGCCGCAAAATTGCTATTCAAACAAGTCACCAAATTTGACGACATCGGTTGGAGATCTCGGGGAATCTAGGCAGGCATTTGAGTGACATAAACCGATTGCAAATAGCATTTTCTGCCTGCAATGATCAAAGTGAGTTAATAATGTTTAAACTAAGTGGACCAGAAATTATTTTGTGTACAGTTCTTGCTTGAGATTCGCCGTTGCTTTTGTTAAAACGTGAACATTATTTGACCGGGATTGCCTCACACCTTATTTTTCTTTTATTATTCAACCATAAAAGAACAATTTTTGAGCCAATATAAACACGAGGGACTCTTCAATAAAAACCGCCACTACGCCCAAATCCTACTATATATTTAGTTTATAAAATTAGGAAAGTTGGATTACTGTTGCTGAGTCGCCAGTTTGCGCGTAACGCGTACATGAGATCATAAATTTTGTCTATGCTGAATTTTTTTAATATACTCCTTGTCCTATATTAACTATCGTGTAATAAGATACAAATTACCTAATTCACAATTGCATACAAGTCAGTTCTCCGCAAAAAATAATATATAACTTACATTGTTTATTGCAAAATGTCACATCTACAACGAAATGGGATAATTGATGTCGATGTGTGGTAACCCGCGCAATCAATGATTGTTTATATATGTGGCGAAAGCTAAAACAACTTAATGTTCGTGATTGCATAGAAATTGTGCAGCCGACATTTCCAGTCACATACAATGTATGCAAGATTACTAGAGGTGAGAGCAGCATATGTAATTTGCTTTCTATATATATATATATATATATATATATATATATATATATATATATATATATATATGCTTAAATACAATGGGATTGGTGCTAGCTTCAAGCTCGCAAACTTGGTTTGAGAACATGTGTCTTACGTCTTTATTATTATTGCTCCTATTTTTTATTATTACTTGCTCTTCTTATTAGGAGAGGTCGAGAACTAATTTTATTTTGGTAATTGAAGTTAGATTGTGTAAATTATACCTCAAATATTCATGCGCCTTTTGAAGTACACATTTATACGCAAGTTTTTGTATTACTTCGAAAAATTATTAAACTAATGCTAAATATTATACCTGATCTTATTAACTATTTACTAACAAATAGATTCTGTGTTTGTATATAATTTTTTTCTTGCAAAATCTGGTGTGAAAATGGGCGCAGCTATTCCGTGTTTTGACGGAAATATTTCGGTCATTAAGCATCTTAGTGTACAGTTTACGGGGCTGGTAATTTTATTTTCTGACCTGTATTGTCTTACGGTATTTCGCTATTTGGAGTTTTACTTTATTTCACAATTTTTTAAAACTTGCAGTCTACGTCTCATTTGTGTCATTTCAACAACGGACTATCTAGCCGGACCATCTCGTGCAGCTTCTGTGAGAAAACGCTATATCTCGCACAATAATTCTGTAAATTATACTTATTTTATAAATGTTTAATTTAGGAAAAATTTACCTAAGCTTATTTCCAGTATTTGTAATTATTTATCTCGTGTTTTTTTGTTTTCAACCTGAATGTTTTTCTATTTGCTTGAGCATTTTCTTGCAAACCTTCATTTAATTCAAAATGGTTTCTTCATTTACAATAATAGGTTTGTTTTCTTTAGTTTTTTTGCTTATTTGTCTTTCTAAGATAGCAATAACAGATTTTCATTAACTTATTTATTTTCCATTTTGTTAATATATATTAATTACTTGTTATTACCATCTGGAGTATAGGTTGTATTATTTTTAGTGCTTTGCTCTCAATATTGTTTCAAATATATGATAGTAGATTTAAAATTACACATATCTTACTTTAAGTAATATGGTCAATTTCGTATAGTTTGACTATTATTTGTATGAATTGACTGATATCGGTTGATTTTAAAATACGAAATTATTATAATTATTTACAATACATATTAAATAAGCTTTTGTATACACAACGTCCTTCACTACACGATATGCTTTGCTTTATGAATCGACAGGTTTAATAAATAGAAACAAATTTGTACAAATTACATTGATATTCCTTTTATTAAGTAAACACATCTGAAACATTTTAAATGCACAAATCGCGACTGTTCTCGTCTAATGCAAATTTTAACAAGTCGGGACTACGCTGCATTGATTAATTTTATCCTCTTACCAACATCATTCGCATAGAAATACACGCCTTCAGTGATGTAGAGCATGGCTTCCGTAATAACGACTAATTGAATTGAGACTGTTCATTTACTCCAATAGTCTGTGACTGACCATTATTACGTAGAAATATGTCGCCGATGTAAAAGTATTGCTTGAGCAAGAACTTAATTAATACATCTCTAGCATTAAGAGATATTTCTGGACTTGTTTTTTGGGATTGAACCTCGTAGTAATCGGCCCAGTGTTTCGTTTTCTCTCTTCTTGACATATCATTAGAGATATCACAAAGTAACTCAAATTTAAGCGAACACAGAATTCGTAAATTAGTTTATGCATATAAATGGATTTTTTCGGTATTTGCCTTATTTCGACTGCGATACTTCGGACGCTTTACCTGAAAGGAGAGCTCGAGACATGAGACCGGTTATTGTGAGCTTCAAACCCAAAAGGAAAAGTATACACTCACGTCCTTTAATCCGAGAGATGTCTTAATTTAGTAGTTTCTCGGGAACTAGTTTGATATTAACGACATATTTCTACTTATTCCATTAGTTTTCTCAATTCTTTCAGGGACAGTTACGGAAGCTCAGTTGTACATCACTGATGGTGTGCATGTATATGTGAAAATATTTAGTCCCGTAGTACGTTGAGAATATGATTACATAAATGTTTAGCAACTACGAGAAAGTGAGAAATCACTCAGTTCTTTCTCTTTTATTGACATATTTAGTGTGTTTTACAATAATTGGAATTGACAATAGGAAGAGGGCTTTTACGATTTGCACATTTAAAACGTTTCACGAATTACTATCGCCAACTTATTACATTTCGGACGGATATAAATTTGTAGCGTCTTGATGCATATTTTTCGACTTGTGCTGTTCCCAACCTGTTTTGTGTTATTGTAATATAGTTGCTGCACATATTAAATAAGACCTAATGTTGGTATTTGTTGGAGGAAATGTTTGCATTGCCTATAGGGATTTACGGTATTTTTATGCCGTACTGTTAGTGACAACAGGCTGAATGTAATTTTAAACTGGTTTACGTGAAAGAGAAGGTCGTCACTATGCAAAGGATTAACATTTACAGCGCATTAGCTTGATCTTCATTCAACTTTATTGAACTATAAAGCTAAACAGGCTCAGAATCTATGCGGTCCTGTATTTTATATATATATATATATATATATATATATATATATATCACTATAACTAGTAGAATGTTAATGAACTTAGTCTATTTTGCTTGTATTAAAATTATAAAAACTGACCGTTTATGATATAGAAAATATCGTTTACCTTGAGTAAATATAGTATACTATATATATATATATATATATATATATATATATATATATATATATATATATATATATATATGAGTTGTGAAATTTATTTTTTAACATTTGTCCAGAGCATACATAAACAAAAATGCTTATTACATTTATCATATTTCGTCTAGTGAAAAGTATACAACTTTAAGTCCGTCATTTGTAAAGGCGACGTTGGTCTAAACCTTGCGAGTTTAATGAAAATAAAACCATGACATCTTAGTCAATATCTCTGATTTCTGTCCCAGATGGTAGCTGAATAGTGTTGCTCCGTGCGTTTTGGAGTATATAGTACGTTGGGAGCTGTATTTAATCGTGGTGCCCAGTGAAGAGATCTATTTAATTGAACTTTATATTCAAGGATTTTTGGAGTTCTCTGGCGTGTATCCTAAAGTCCACTTATTTATATATTTTTTGCTTCTTAAGAATATCGCCATTTACAAATATTGATTTGTGTTCATTTTGTGTTTAGTCATAAGTACGCAAAACTGACAAAATGTCTACGGTACATCTCGAATGACACCAAATTGAGACTTAAAATTTAGCTTAAATAGTTTTTCAAATTATAGTTTTGCATTTATAGTAATTAGTTTAGTCTAGCGTATGTAATTTGTACAAATATGCTAAATTATTCTGTCGAAAACATTTATTTGTGAACATATTTAATGTAAAAATTCCATGTTCGAGTATGTTCTTAGAGAAACTTTAACAAATCTATATATATCTTATAAATAACCAAGTTGTGTTTCATTTTTCTACAAGATGTTTTTATTGCCTATAGAATGAGAAATATTATGATGTATAATGACAATTTAAAAATCATTAATTCTTTAATTAATTTATTTATTTATTTATATAAAAGGTATTTTATTTAAAAGACTCAAATATTGATTTTCCTTGTTGTTGTCTGTTAATTGTTTTTGTATACCTGGATGAAGGTCGCGGGTATATATAATTTTGATTTTGATTAATTATTTAATTTCATTTTGTTTCTTAAAATAAAAGAGTAAATTTTTGATTCTGATTGTCTTTTTGTTTTGAAGTTGGGATTCGTTCATTTGAGCTTAGTTATACAAGTTGAGTGTATAAACTTATATCAGCATATTTTACTCATTAACATTTATGCTAACTCCCTGTTTTTATATACCTTTATTTGGTTTGCCTGTATAGTTTTGCAGAGAATCAACTTAAAATGTTTATGCCTGATTTGGCATTTCAAATGCACTTATTCCGGTGCAATTTTTCGGAACATGTTCACACTTAAATGTTTTGTGGGCTTGTGCAATATTGCACGTCTTTGATGATCCCAGATAAAAGTGTGATCTCAGCTGATTTCTGTATCGGTCTAAATTTGGTTTCTGTATTCCAACGTTTGGAAAAGCTGTTTACAAATCCGGCTTGACAGTCTACTGGTGGACGGATGAAATCGATTAATGGATACATTAGAAAAATTTTGTCAGGCTGTTATCGGTCACCTGATCAAGCTGCGCCCTAATACAATTGACTAAGCAAAATTTGAATGTGTAAAATCTACGCCAATTTATACACAGAAAGAGTGTAGTGAAGAGGCTTGATTAATTCTTATCGTCCTATTATCCCACATTCCTCACCCAAATACATAGTGGTTAAAGGACGTAATACCGGCTCCTACTGATGAGTCGTCAGTAAGCACGAAACGAATGTGCTTGAGATTATAATTTCCGTTCATGCTGCCTTTGGTTTATCCTTCTGGTCAGAACTGAATTAATTTGTTACTAGGTTCGCAATACCTAATACATACATGCATATATATTAGCTCTTCGCAACAAACAGTATGTATCTGTTATATATTGAATTGAATGATTTCATGCTTACCGCCAAATGTGATAACTGATACGATCAAGGCCAGAGTGTATGGATTTACTGGAATACCAGGTGTTCAGAAATCGTAGTAATTCTCAATTTCGGTGAACTATAGCATACATTGATATCCATCATGTTCCTACCATTTATCGACTCGGCAACCATACTGTTAGTACCACTTACCTTTTCTGTACTATAATTTTGGTATCGGTTACTAGCACAATAGCCATAGTGTTAGTATCCTTTAAAGACTCAGTATATATATACAGTGAGTTAGCGTTGAAGTCGCATTGTCGAGACTTTATATGATGTTAGCTTCACTACTGGAGTTTTACACATTCGTCTAGGAGATTGTACCGTCCTATTATCCCACATTCCTCACCAAAATATATGGCGTTTAAAGGGCGTAATACCGGATCCCACTGATAAGTCGCCAGTAAGCATGATACGAATGTGCATGAGACTATACTTTCCGTTTATGCTGTGTTTGGTTTATCCTTCTGGTCACACGTGAACAAATTTGTTACTACGTTCGCAAAGCCTAATACATACCTGATTATTTCTTGTTTACAAGCATGCGCTCTTCCGGAATCCACTATGCAGTAGGTCTACGTACTCCTAATTTGAATTTTTAGAAAAGAAGCTTAAAATATTTATTTGGTTTTTATGTTTATATAAGTTTCACTTGTCTGGCATAAATGTGGTACATTAATTTAGACAAAGTTATATAACAACATATTGTCTTGACTTAATACCTTCAGTCGTCTTTGCTCTTAAATGAGCCGTCTCGGCAGTACTAGCTCTAACGTGGGTCACTTCAGTAATGATTAATGTTATTGTTATTGTATATGAGAAAGACTTAATCAAGACTGTCATTTTTGAAACAGATAACAGTTAAAAAAGAGTTCAAACTTTGTTTCATTGATTTTGCATCTATTTATCTCAAGTTAATATGCTTATATTGTTCACATTGCTCACATTCTTAACAGGATTTAGTACATCTTGTTTCTGATCATGTATAAATTATTTAAAAAAATCATCATTAATAAGAATGTTTGTCAATCAGTTTTGGTAGAAAATGTGCGTTGCTCTATTCTTCGCTGTTTCGACTAAATCTTTCCTACATTTTACGTGATACTTACCATCTACGTTTGCTATGAACTGATTAGTGTGTACAGTAAGTGATTATTTAATGATTTACGAATGGCAGCAGTCATTCGGAACGCGTAAGACTTTTGCAACAATCGAAAATATCTCACGTACACATGCGTTTGGCGCTTACTGGCGACTCATCAGTAGGCGCCGGAACTTAGCACAAAATCCACTATTTATTTGGCCAAGATGCATGGGATAGTTTAGCAGTGCCGACTCCTACTGACGATTCGCGTGTATGCACAAAACGCACGTGTACATGAGATTATATGTTTTGTTCGTGATGACTGGCATATCCTTCTGGTCCTATTTGAACCAAATTGTTACTAAATATGCAATACCTCATGCATAATGGCATTTATATTAGCTTTCCGCAGCAAAGAATGTATGAAAGAAACTCGCCAAATCCTCATCATCATCATGTCCAGGCATGCAAAAGTCAAAAGTGACTAATGTTTCACTGCCATATAGCTATAAGGTGTGAAAAAAGTATATAAGTGAATTTAGACGCATTATTAGTGAGGTTTACGGGAGAGAGAAGGAATACCTTGCTACTCTGAGTAAATTTATTAGGATAACTCACATAAATGAGGCAAAGTAAACCTCTCCAAAACACCATTATGGCCAAGTTAGCATTCGGGCAAGGCGACATCAGCAATACAGCTTCCTTGCGGATTTCACTGTATCACGTCAAACCTCGCAGCTAACTTTGCCCTACTAAGAAAAGAAAGTTACAAAGATAGATGGTGGCGAGATAATTTCAGGAGCGTTGACCAAACTTTTTCATACTATATGGAACGAGGAAACCGTACCACTTGAATGGAATGAGTCGACCATCATTCCCATTTTCAAAAAGGGCAATCGTAATTCGTGCGATAACCATCGTGGTATAAGTTTGACTCCGGTCGTATCTAGGTTATTTGCTTCGATTATCCTACGTCGTCTTAGCGCTTCACGTGAATCACATACAAGAGAAGAACAGGCCGGATTCCGCGCAGGACGAGGTTGTATAGATAATATTTTTACGTTAAGGCAAGTTCCCGAACAAAGACATTTATATCACCGTCCCACAATAGCCGTCTTTCTAGACTTCAAGTGTGCATTTGATTCGGTGGATCGCAATGTTTTATTTCATATCTTGTCGAAAAGCGACGTGCCCACAAAATTTGTTAATATTATACGAGCTCTCTACATAAATACTTATGGTTGCGTTAAGGTCTATAACTTGCCAAATACATTCATAATAACTCTTTTTCTGTTCCATCGTAAACAAACAACCTATTCGAAGGTCATCTTTTTTCTTACATAAGCAAATAGAACATACACACAGACACCAATTATGTTCGCATTAACAAGATGAAAATTTTACGAAACACTTGTTGAGGAACATTAAACCTCACATTCAAAGATGTTTAAGCTTAAAATATTCTACGTTGTCGAAAAATTAAGGTGAATAATTCAGTTTTTTTAACAGAATTAGTACCAGCTTCAGAGAGGTCATCAAGCATTTTGTATCAGTATTCGAATTTCGTTAGGTAGGATTTATCCTTATTTTTTCAATAAGCCAATAAGCGCCAGTGGCATTCCTCACCAATTGAGAACTAGATTTCATTGTTTTTACCGTGATTCGTCTGGACTACACTTGGCTATTTATCTGAGGAAAGAATAGAATTTTCTATATCTTCACTGTCTTTAAATACAGATAGGTAAGTTTTTTTTTGGGTTTTGTGGAGTGATTAAGCTCAATACTGGTGGTAGGCTTTGTCTAGCTCGGCAATGTATTACCTGTAAATTGAGCAATCGTTTTTACAAATGATTTCCCTGCTTCCACACATACGAGCCTGGCCTAGTAAACGTGTGTGTGTTCCTTTATTGGGGGAGTAATTAAAATATGAATAGGGTCAAAATGTTTATTGTTTATGTAGTTTTTAAAGTTGTCGATAGTTGCTCGCTCTGCTTTACAAAGCAATGAGAAAAACCAAGTCCATGACAACTGCCAGACAGAATAAGCCAGAGGAAAAAATAGCTCTTCGTCGGACTGTTTTATATATTTGCTTTTTACTTTAGAAGCTTTATTTCACAGTTAAAAGTGAATTTGAGTAAGCTTTACCATCTATTCATAAAAATTTTAGAGAGTGCATGCATAAATCAAAGCGACAATAAATTAACACCGTTTCTTCAATAAACAAATTAAGTGTCAGTAGGCTGACATTTGTTTAAATATTATAAATTAGAATATTCACGATATTCCATAGCCCTCGTGGGCTTTCAACAACATAATCAAAAATAACAATACAACGCCATTTAAAGACTGATGCTTGACTTTTGAATAATCAAGGACAAAGTAAATAGTGATGATGATGATGATAATGATGATGATGATGATGATGATGATGATGATGATGATGATGCTAGAAGTACTAATTTAATAGGAAAACCCGTAAATGAAGAATGAACAATAATTTAAGATGAAGTGAACGTCTACACGTCGACTTTAACAATACAGCTTCCTTACAGGTCAGTTTCAAAAAAAATTATGAATCTATACTGCATTGGCTGTCGCACAAGATAAAAATGGCTGCCTTGCCTGCTGCTTTTTTCAGCTTGATGTATAGGCAAAATCCGGCTACTGCAGACACATTAATTTCAAATTCTGCCTCATTTTCTTCACTTATCTCCATCTATTCAGTTAAAAATTCCACTGATGGAAGGGCTATGAATACGGTGTATGTTGATCAACTTGTTAAGCCTAGTATTGTTTTGCCAAATATCGGAAATAGTTCACGTGATCTACCATTTATAACACTTCGGTTATGTTTTTTTGTCCGCGAATTTAATCTACGTACATTAAACCAAATTTGGCAACAAAAAGCTCTAGCAAGTACACTAGATAAATTATAAAAAATTAGTGTGTCGTGTATCAGAGACAAGACTGGAGGATACTATAAGCAATACAGAAATGGGTGCATCATCCTTATTTACGTGTTATTAGCTTAGAACATCTGCTACCACGAAATTTGTGCCGTGCACTCATGCGTTGTAGATTTTCACTGATATTTTACATAATGCCCGAATGAGAAAAAACCTCACAGATGTGAGCACACTGGATATATCTACTTTCCAACAAAAATACGAGAATGTTTTGCAGTTAATGTTAACAGGACATGATGGTAAAATTTCGAACGTACTTTAGACGAAGTTAAGATCCGTTACGCACGTGGCACCTACTACAGTATGTGGTATTGTAGGTTTTTTTAGAATTCGTTATTTCGTCTGAAACGTCTGTGACTATTCTCGAAAATATGCGCCAAATTCCAGCTTGCTCAATCTAGAATCATACTCGTAGAGCTATTAGTTTTAAACTTATGCTGTCTTAATTTTGATTTTGATTTATTTTCGACAACGAAGACCGAAGAGATGAATGAATCTTTTCGCATCTGTTAGCAGAAGGTGCTTGTCTAAACCTTTTCGCGCAAGAGGCCAGAGAAACTTGAAAGTTCCGCTATGATAAATGATTCTAGCAACAATCTAATTACGGATAAAGTGGGCTGAACAGACTAAAGAAGAATTTTCCTTTCCACCTTTATGAGTTCCGATTCTCAAATTTAAATACGTACTAATGACATGGAACGAAATCTTACTTTCTAAATATCGCAAAGATGAAGGCTCCGAGAATCTATTTACCACCTCATTTAAGGATTAACGACATAACTATGTTAAATGATGAGACCGTGGCGGTTATTTCGAGTAGGTCGACTACCATTTCTATCTTAAACAAGAATAATTCATTAGATACAATTGTGGTCATATCTAGGTTATTTGTTTCGACTAACAAGTAGGATTTCGTTCTGGACGAGATTTTTTAGATAAAATTGCTACTTTAAAAGAATTACTTGAACGGTGACATGTATATCGCCGTTTCGCAAAAGCCGCATTTCTAGATTTCACGGGTGAATTTGACTCAGTAATTCGCAATATTCGTTGTGATTTTATGTCGTGAAATGGCAATCCTGATAAATTAGTCCATTCGCGTTAGTGTCTACAATGAATTATCACAACTCAACTACTAACAATGGTGTCCATCCTGGGTGACCTCTTTCCATAGTATTGTGTAATTTGGTAATAGATTCCATTATGAACTACATTCTTCCGTGCGTTTAGGATACGCGCGTTTAAGTTATTCCCGGTAGGCTTTTAGTCGACGCTGACTGTGTGGACGATATTGTATTATTATTCGATAACCGAGATTTTGCTCAGGCCACCTTGAACAGCTTAGCAGTCTGCTACGAGATCAAAATTCATATCTGTTGCTTCAAGATGAAGATCCGGACGTAGTTGACGAGTTAACATATCATAGTAGATGATTTAAGAAATTAGACAATATGCATGGCGAGGTAAATATCAGAAGCGGAGAACTAGAGTAAACTTCTACAACCTACGCCATTTGCAGAGAAACGCAAATACTTCCGTCTGCCTTAAAGGTAGTGTTTCCAATGCATCTATAAGTTCAATTATGTTTTTCGCTAGAGAAACTTGGTCCTTTAGAATCCAAGATCCTAAATTTACAGGCACTCGGTCACAGTTGCTTGAGAAGTACAGCCCATATATGTTACTAACAACAAATAAGCAACACTGGCATTCATAGACAGGATTTTATCGGTCATCAAGTTCTTGTTAGACAAGCAACAGACTTCATTAATTGCACTGGCACGGGCACGTTTTTCATATGCCTTCGAATGGATTTCCCACGTGCGCATCAACGTTTTTGTGGCAAACTCTGTGACATGGAATCGAATCGAACTTGGTGGCGGTCTAGCTGCAGATTTATAGTAGACTCATCCTCTACTTATCCTTAACCGAGTTTAACAGAATTAGCTGCTGATATCACCTTACCCTGCATTTGGCGTAACCTAAATTGTGTTGTGTTCAATTCTGCGTTGTCATGTTTCTGTGTTGAACTAGATTCTACTCTTCCTAAAGTATTCCATATTTTTTTTAAAATTTTAAACTATTATTTTGTCATTTAACAAAATGTCATTTATTTTTTAAACTTTAATGAAAATTTATTTTAAATGAATTCATTAATTAATTATATTATTCTTCTGCTTATGTGATAGTGAAGCAAAATATATTAAATACTATTTTATTGTAGTTTGTGATGATGATGATTAGAAATTTGCAACAAGTTCATTACTGAGCACGTAGCGATGCCATATTACGCAACCGAGAAATATGATAAGCAGGTCAACACATCATATATTACCGCATTTGCTTGTAATTGCCTTAAACTGTTTTTCCCCGTTAATATCTGTTCCATTAGTGTCTTACACTTATTTGGTACTGGCTGGAAGAATATTGCTCTACTGACAATTCCGATTGTAGGCATAAGTAAAACGAAACCGGCATGAAACAAGTCTATGGTACCTAATGTACGAAAGCAATAACGCATAGATAAGGATAGCGTAGTCAGTTGTGCAATAAGCGCGGAACTCGCAACATATACAAATTAATAATTTTTCAGACGTATATACTAAAGCCTACTGTTTTAATTTTCGCACGTATATTGCACCAACTTGAATGACTAACATAGATTTAAGGAATGACAATTTACGTGAAGTATTTTATAATTATGGTTTCTTATTTTGTCGACATCCACCTCACCTACACAAGGAATTTTGATAGACGGGCAAGTGGAACAAAATAAAGGAAAAGAGCATAATCGGAATTTTAAGTTAGATACTGCATGTTGCGGAGAACTAATCTATATGCAAGTATGTATTAGGTGTTGCGAACCCAGTAACAAATTAGTTCAGCTGTGACCAGAAGGAAAAACCAAAGGCAGCATGAACGGAACGTATAATCTCATGCACATTCGTTTCGTGCTTACTGGCGACTCATCAGTAGGAGCCGGTATTACGCCCTTTAACCACTATATATATTTGGTAGAAGAATGTGGGATAATAGGACGGTACAATCTCCTAGACGAATGTGTAAACCTGCAGTAGTAATGCTAACATCATATAGCGTCTTCGACATTGCGACTTCAACGCTAACTCACACTATATAATATATATACCGTGTCTGTAAAGGATATTGTGTCAGTACCCGATACCAACATGCTTACCGCGAAATGTGATAACCAAGGCCAGAGTGTATGGATTTACTGGAGTAACAGGTGTTCAGAAAAAGTTGTAATCCTCAATTTCGGTGATCTGTAGCATACATTGATATTCATCATGTTCGTATCATGTACCTTTTCGGAACTATAATTTTGGTATCGGTTACTGACACAATAGCCATAGTGTTAGTATCCATAAGCTTCACTACTGCAGGTTTACACATTCGTCTAGGAGATTGTACCGTCATATTATCCCACATTCTTCGACCAAATATATAGTGGTTAAAGGGCGTAATACCGGCTCCTACTGATGAGTCGCCAGTAAGCACGAAACGAATGTGCATGAGATTATACTTTCCGTTCATGCTGCCTTTGGTTTATCCTTCTGGTCACAACTGAACTAATTTGTTACTAGGTTCGCAACACCTAATACATACTTGCATATATATTAGCTCTCCGCAACAAACAGTATTTAACTGTTATATATTGAATTTAATGATGTCATGCTTACCGCGAAATGTGATAACTGATATCGATCAAGACCAGAGTGTATGGATTTACTGGAGTAACAGGTGTTCAGAAATTGTTGTAATTCTCAATTTCGGTGATATCCATCATGTTGGTACCATGTACCGACTCGGTAACCATAGTGTTAGTACCATGTACCTTTTCGGTACAATAATGTTAGTATCGGTTACTAACACAATAGCCATAGTGTTAGTATCCTTTACAGACTCGGTATATATATTATATAGTGTGAGTTAGCGTTGAAGTCGCATTGCCGTTGACTTTAGATTATGTTAGCTTCACTATTACAGGTTTACACATTCGTCTAGGAGATTGTACCGTCCTATTATTCCACATTCTTCTACCAAATATATAGTGGTTAAAGGGCGTAATACCGGCTCCTACTGATGAGTCGCCAGTAAGCACGAAACGAATGTGCATGAGATTATACTTTCCGTTCATGCTGCCTTTGGTTTATCCTTCTGGTCACAACTGAACTAATTTGTTACTAGGTTCGCAAAACCTAATACATACTTGCATATATATTAGTTCTTCGCAATAAACAGTATTTAACTGTAATATATTGAATTGAATGATGTCATGCTTACTGCGAAATGTGATAACTGATATCGATCAAGGCCAGAGTAACGGGTGTTCAGAAATTGTTGTAATTCTCAATTTCGGTGAACTTTAGCATAAATTGATATACATCTGGTTGGTATCATGTACCGACTCGATAACCATAGTGTTAGTACCATGTATCTTTTCAGTACTATAATGTTGTTATCGGTTACTAACACAATAGCCATAGTGTTAGTATCCTTTACAGACTCGGTAGTGTGAGTTAGCGTTGAAGTCGCATTGTCTTTGACTTTAGATGATGTTAGCTTCACTATTGCAGGTTTACACATTCGTCTACGAGATGGAACCTTCCTATTATTCCACATTCTTTGACCAAATATATTGATTAAAGGACGTAATACCGGCTCCTACTGATAAGTCGCCAGTAAGCACGAAAAGAATGTGCATGAGATTATACTTTCCGTTCATGCTGCCTTTGGTTTATCCTTCTGGTCACAGCTGAACTAAAATGTTGGTATTGGTTACTAACACAATAGCCATAGTGTTAGTATCCTTTACAGACTCTGTATATATATTATATAGTTTGAGCTAGTGTTGAAGTCGCATTGTCGTAGACTATATGATGCAAGCTTCACTACTGCAGGTTTACACATTCGTCTAGGAGATTGTACTGTCCTATTATCCCACATTCTTGACTAAAATATATAGTGGTTAAAGGGCGTAATATCGGCTTCTACTGATGAGTCGCCAGCAAGCAAGAAACGAATGTGCATGCGATTATACTTTCCGTTCATGCTACCTTTTGTTTATCCTTCTGATCACAACTGAACTAATTTGTTACTAGGTTCACGACACCTAATACGTACGTGGAATTTTAATTGTCTTTGATATCTATATTTCACCTGCCCACCCATGCTGTTGATAGGGTGGTACTTTTCCATATGAGCGACCGCCGGTGCAACATTGAATCATTATTTTTTAATATTATTTATTTATATAAAAGAATCATCGTTCGCTCACTTGTAGTAGGGATGGTTAGTATTCAGTTTTTCTTCTCTCAGATATTCTGTGTGAAAGATGAGATTTTACTGCAATCTACATTCAAAATTATCTACAACTTTACTTCTTCCAGTGTTCAATCATATTTAGGCAGATGCAAGAGATCGTTGACTTCTCGCTTGTCGGAGCATCTACCAATCTAGTTGCTGCAGAAAAAATTGCAAAATACCAAAGAAGCGCTTTCAATTTTAATAAAAGCTCAACGTTTTGGTATGCTTCCTTATGTAGAAGTAAATAAATCGACATTGTCCAGAAAGGTGCAGGCGAAAACACTCTGTCCGTTACATGGCACTACCATGGAGCTTGTCAAGTTCCACGTAAAACTGCTTAATTATGTGTTCATTTTTTAGCATTTTGGAATAAAATGTATGTAGAATGAGATCGGCGATTTTATCAGGATCACAAACTTAGTTTTAATTATTAACTGGTTAAATAAAATGGGATTGTTGCTTACTCCAAGCTCGTAAAGTTGATTTAAAGAATTGTTACCATTATCCGCGCAAACTGATTGTTTAATTAATTGGAATGTTTTTCGATGTATTTCAACATGTAGTTATAGAATGTCAATAAGTTTTTCAGAGAACCTATCGAAATCAAGTCGAGAAATGACATTATAATTGAGAGCGGTAGAAAAATCATTAGACTCTATATGAAGCACAACACATTGATTGTAGGATTCGAAGGTAGCACGAATCGGTATTGTGAATTAGTTCCATCAAAAGATTGTGTGGCTTTCTAAGTTAATATTTCCTTAATAAATTTTGGGATTTTACGCAATACCGTACTTTACAATTTAATCCTTTTGTGTTATCATACTGTATTTATTAACTTAGGTCTCACATGGAGAATGGCACCTATGCGATATTGCCCTTAAATAGGTAATCTTACCTTTAATTGTTTCAATATCATATCCTAATTAATCTTAAGAAAGATACAATCATTTGATAATTAACCTTGGCATGATACGTCTTCTGACATATTTTGATTACTTTGATCCCTAACTTACCATTAATATCACCCGTGATTACCTCAATCTATTGACAAGCATAAAAATAGTCTCAAGTTCGCGAATTTTATTCAAATAATAGTATAGTGATTAAAAAAAGTTTTGATCAAATGTGAAAAACAAGTTTTATTGGATATATTATTGTACATAAGCAGAATATATATGACTCAACTGACCAACAGAAAGAACATTCAACTGCACCTGATTCACATAAAAGTAGTATTTTTTCCGCCTTTATGACAAAATAGTTCATTTTGACATGAGAATATGTGGCGACTTAATTAATTAAAACACAATACAACAAAAGTAATCATGTGCTCACTGAATTATCGATCAGTTATTTAGACAAAATTGTGTTATATAAATAACAAGCTACATTTGTAAATCAATACGCTGTGAGAACAAGCATGGGAATGTGTGCACTTGACTTGACATATTGATTGTCAAATTTTTTGTAGGGTGTGCTTTCCGTTGAAAAAGGCTTCAGAAACCGCAAGTCGAAATATTCGAAAGAATTCAGGACAGTGGATGCAAACAAGGACAAGGTAGTTAATCTATTTGACAATAATTGTTCCTCAAATTTGTTCGGTCCACATCGTAAAAGCGCAGGGTGTGAGGAATTCGGTGTTGAATGCTCATATTAAACAATAATTGATTGCGCGGGTGGTGGTAACAATTCTTTACATCAAGTTTGAAAGCTTGAAGTAAACACCAATCCAATTGTATTTAACCAGGCGTCGAACAACATAACAAAACTACCGCCAGTCGCAACACACTGACGCGTTTCGAACTTCCTTCATCATCATCAGATTACGTCGGCAAACTGACTATCGAGGATCAAACCGCATTGAATATATATGGAAATCAAATTTAGATTTGCGGCTCTCACCTCTAGCAGTCTTGCATACATTGAACTTGACTGGAAATGTCGGCTGCACAATTTCTATGCAATCACGAACATTAACTGCTTGCAGCTTTCGCCACACATACATATATAGGCAATACAATTTTACAATAATTTGATTGCACGGGTGGTGGTAACAATTCTTTAAATCAAGTTTACTAGCTTGAAGTAAATGTGGCAATAGTCACCTTTAAGACAAATAATGAACAAAGAGTCTTATCTAGGACAGACATTATTTCAACAGAAATTCCTGGCAGAAGCGCCCGTATAAGAATGAAGCAGTCAGCCCAATGATAAAAGCAGACTTCGAGCCGAAGTGTAAATTTGTTTTATTAAATCGATGCTCGTCGTGCGAGCAAAATTCTATATATAATTGAGTAAAAATAAAGCATGTGTGGTACATTTAAAATGGCTTCTGATGGGTTGCAAACGTTGATTCAGGCATTGATTTCTCAAATGAATAGTTTAACTGCAGAATTGGGCATAATTAAGTCTCGTCTGGACGATACACTAATAATAAACACAGACGACATACGTGTACGTGGACCATCCAATATAGGTGGACACAACAATGGCGACCGCGCCGAAGAAGAATCAGGAGGAAATATGCCGGCGTTTTCAGCTGAATCGACGAGTTAATTCAGACTGTCATCAGAGTTTAAGCCTATGCTGGCACCACTAGATGTGGAAAGGCCACAACTGTGGTTCGAAAAATTTGAAGCATCTGTTCGAGCCCAAAAATTTACATTAGAAGCACCTATTTTGCGTGTGACTGTCCAGGAATTAGTGGACCTGACAGTAGCAGTTCAATTGGAAAATCCGGTTGACCTCACGTATGAAGAGTACAAAAGACGAGTGTTGGATCATTTCAGGGCAAGGCCCCAGGAGGTGTTCTCAGAATTATACAGCCTGAAACCATTACTGGGTGAGATGCCCATGGATACAATGGCACGTATCAAGCGGTGGTTCTCGAAGCTTACTGAGTCTTTACCCGGGTTGCAATCGCATGAGGCAATAATGTTCATGCTACTGGATCCTACCAGATACGGTGCAATATCGAGCGCCCAGGGAGGCGGCCTTGAAGAGACTTCAGGCTCTTCAAAGTTCGGCCATGATGACAAACAATGGCAGCTGCAACTCCACGCATGGGTCCCGTTACCCCATCTGGCAGGAGCGACATACCGTACTGGAATTCTTCGCGGCATAATAATCAATTCCGCGACAGAAGGCACCAACCAGTGGCCTGGAAGCAAAGCCAATATATAACGACTCCAGCTCCGACGAAAACGGCGTATAAGCGGCAGCAAAACCAATGTACTGCTCCTCGAGAATGGCCAGTTCAGTGGGGAAACAGAGTTCACAACCTCACAAATAAAGGTGGGCGAGATCAGGGCACAAATATTAATCCTTCGGAGGCTCTGAGGAGTAGATCGAATAATGACCAGCAGAACAAACAAAAAAGTGGTCCGAACCAGATGACCTTTGAAGAAAAGGAAGTGTGGGAAAAATTGCCAAATGTAAGGATTTTATTAAAGTTACATTTTTAGACTTCTTCAACGGACAGCCAAAAATAATGCAATTGGATACTGGAGCTTATGTCAGTATTACCACTGACTTGGCCATTGAACAGCGTAAAACCTACGAGAGCAAGTTTATGTCAGGCATCGGGCGCATCGATGGTGGCTGCGGGCGAGTGGGACATGAAGTTGTTAATAAATTAAAATTTCTATCATATGTCTTTTGTTGTTGCGAATACGCAAACGCCCTTATTGGGACTTGATTTCATTAGAAAATGGGTTAAGACGATAGGCTGTCAAAATAAGCGTGTATGCCTATCGCGGCCTGAAAGAATAAGTTCAATAAAGTCTATATGTACCCCTAAGATGCAGGAGGAGACCAGTTGTCTGCCTGGGTGGTGGAAAAATCTTCGAAACCAATATAACATTATATTCCAACTGCCTGATTGCAGCGAATGTCCAGGGCCGACGGTCGACCAGTTTAATCTTTGGGTAGAACTAAATGACAGTTACGAACCACCAAAAGTATATGGTGCTCCTCCAAAGAAATTAGCAGCAGCGACTCGAGCAACCCAAGAAATGATAGAAGCCGGCGTTCTTGAACCGTCATCTGTTTTTCGTGCTCCGATGGTTTACGTTACGAAAAAGGATGGTTCGCTCCGACCGGCGGCTGATTTCAGGCAATTGAACTCAGTGACTAAATCAGACCCGTATTCTATGCCGGCTCTGCGTGATCGGTTCCTACAGCTAGCGGAAGGTAAATGATTTGTTGTGCTTGATCTTAAACAGGAATTTTGGAAAATTGGCGTTCGGTCTGAAGACCGATGGAAGTTAGCGGTGCAAATACCCTAAATGCATTTCCGATTCACCCGGGTACCATTTGGCCTTAAAAACGCACCGAAAGTGTTCCAAAGAATGATGGACTCGTTCGTGTCTGACTTAACTTGTACAACAGCTTACGTAGACGATGTTATTATATGGGCCACTACTGAACAGGAATTACGTGTGAGGCTGCAGAAGATGTTGGTCAAAGCTGTAGAATGGCGATTGCATTTGAATCCAGAAAAGGTACAGATAGGTCAAGAAGGGCGGTTCTTGGGGCACTTATTCTCAGCGGACGGATGCATGCCGTTAGATTCGAATGTACAACCTATCAGGGATTATCCGGTGCCTATTATTAGAAAACAATTGCGCCGGTTTATTGGTATGGTGAATTTCTATAGATCATACCTCGCAGGGATGGCGGTTACGCAACAACCCTTATCTAATTTAACTAGTGCCAAGATACCGTTTTGTTGGACTGAGGAGGCTCAAGAAGCGTATGTGCTATGCAAGCAGAAATTAATAGAGGCAACTATTTTGACTTTCCCGGTAGGTAATATGTCAACTGTTACAGACGCGTCAGATATTGGGATAGGAGCGGTGTTACAAGCTGACGGACGGCCTGCGCAATATATAAGTCGCACACTCACTAAGGCGGAACAGAACTATACCGTCACAGAAAAGGAATTACTTGCCGTACAATGGGCGCTACGGAAGTTTAGATATTTTGTCATCGGGGGACACGTGGACGTCTTTGCCGACCACAAAGCGCTAGTGCATTGGAGATCACTATGTATTGAGAAGAAACGAGTACATCGAGCCATTGAAGAACTGGAAGAATACGATATATCAATTCATCATAGAGCAGGAATCGAGAATGCGGCAGCCGATGCGCTCAGCAGAATTTCCGCTGTGCGGGTTTCGCCACTTATAAAAGTCTCTGAAGAACAGGGAAGAGATGCCACGTGTCAGGAAATAGTCAATCAATTAAAAACGGCACAGTGGTGTCTGCACCATATAAAACGTTGAGCCTACAGAACGGCCTGTTGGTGCGGAAAGAAGGACAAACAGTGCAATGGTTTGTGTCAGAATCTATAAGAACAGAATTAATGGCCTTTTGGCATGAAACGTTGGGACGGCTCATTGAGACATTGCATTCACAATTGTATTGGCCTGGCATGTCCAAAGAAATTCGTAGCTATTGTCAACAGTGCACAGCATATCAGCGTTGTAAACCACAAAAACGATAAAAAGTCACTCCGATTGCTTTCAATGCCACTGCACGGAACGAGTTTCTGCATATCGATCTGGTAGGTCCACTGCCGGTAGCTCGCGGCGGGGTGTCCCTATGTGTTTTCCATGGTCGATAAGTTTACCCGATGGGTCGAGTTTGTACCACTGAAGAAGAACACAACAGAAAAGATTATAACGTGCTTAGAAGAGCGATGGCTCAGTCGATTCGGTGCACCGCAAGTTATTGTTACCGATCAAGGCGCACAGTTTGAGTCGAAAGAATTTAATCAGTGGTGCAAAGACCTTGACATAAAGCATTCCCGCACAGCCACTTATCACCCGCAAACCAATGCGACTGCTGAGCGCGCACATAGGACGATGAAGAGGTACTGCGATTTGGTGCCACGAGAGCCCGGGAACGTGGAGAGACAAATTACATTTGGTCGAGCGGGCCATGCGCTTTACAGTCTCAACAGCTACAGGATTCGCTCCAACGACCATGGTCTATAGAGGACACATAAGACTGCCAGGTGAACCTGTAATCCAAGGATCCCATGAGCGCTGCACCATAGCGGATATTCAGGAGCGACTAAAACAGTTAACTGAATATGTTGGCGCCACACAGCGACAAGGCTATGCAAGGCAACGGACACGCACTCGCCTAAAGGTCGGCGACTATGTCATAGTCGCGAAGGTCGAGCTCAAGGCACTGCAGGCGGTCAATCACGGGCCGTATCGCGTGAAGAGGGTGGACTCAGAGCACAATACTGTTTTGTTAGCATGCCCGATGGACCACGAGCTGTTGCACTGGATCGTTTAAGCAGAGTGCCAAAGCCGATTCCTGAGGAGGAAGATGTGGCAATAGCCACCTTTAAGACAAATAATGAACAAAGAGTCTTATCTAGGGCAGACATTATTTCAACAGAAATTCCTCGCAGAAGCGCCCGTATAAGAATGAAGCGGTCAGCCCAATGATAAAAGCAGACTTCGAGCCGAAGTGAGCATAAATTAATTAATATTTATAAATTTGTTTTATTAAATCGATGCTAGTTGTGCAAGCAAAATTCTATATATAATTGAGAAAAAAATAAAGCATGTGTGATACATTTAAAATGGCTTCTAATGGGTTGGAAACGTTGATTCAGGGACTGACTTCTCAAATGAATAATTTAACTGCAGAATTAGGCATAATTAAGTCTTAAACAATAATTGATTGCGCGGGTGGTGGTAACAACTCTTTAAATCAAGTTTGCGAGCTTGAAGTAAACACCAATCCCATTGTATTTAACCAGTCGTCGAACAATATAACAAAACTACCGCCAGCCGCAACGCACTGACGCGTTTCGACCTTCCTTGATCATCATCAGAGTACGACGGCAAACTGACTATCGAGGATCAAACCGCATTGAATATATATATAGAAATCAAATTTAGATATGCGGCTCTCACCTCTAGCAGTCTTGCATACATTGAACTTGACTGCAAATGTCGGCTGCACAATTTCTATGCAGTCACGAACATTAACTGTTTGCAGCTTTCGCCACATATACATATATAGGCAATACAATTTAAACAATAATTGATTGCGCGGTTGGTGGTAACAATTCTTTAAATCAAGTTTGCGTGCTTGAAGTAAACACCAATCCCATTGTATTTAACCAGTCATCGAACAACATAACAAAACTACCGCCAGCTGCAACGCACTGACGCGTTTCGACCTTCCATGATCATCATCAGAGTACGACGGCAAACTGACTATCGAGGATCAAACCGCATTGAATATATGTGGAAATCAAATTTAGATATGCGGCTCTCACCTCTAGCAGTCTTGCATACATTGAACTTGACTGGAAATGTCGGCTGCACAATTTCTATGCAGTCACGAACATTAACTGTTTGCAGTTTTCGCCACATATACATATATAGGCAATAAAATTTAACAAAATTGATTGATAGTTAATCTATTCCCTGTCGTGCATCATGTGACTTGGCATTGATTGTCAAATTCTTTGTGGGACCTGCTTTCCGTTGAAAAAGGCTTCGGAAACCAGAAGTTCGAAATAGTCGGAATTATCAGGAGGACAGTTGATGCAAACACTTTGTTGCGCCCAACAAGGACAAGCTAAATAAGCATGGGAATCAACCGATTATCAATCATATTGAAAAAGTACCATAGTATATCTTCCCTGATGTTGTGCTATAATAATGCAATATTTAAGGTCATATGGAGCTAAACATTAGGCCTCCACAACCACACACACCCCTATATATATATATATATATATATATATATATATATATATATATATATATATATATGTCAGCATAAAATAGACATTTCCTCAGCTATCAAAGGCACTTCACCCAGTATACCGATAGTCCTTTTTAGGAACTCTTCAAGCAATGCTCAGATCTTGCAACAGACGGGACCCGAGGTGGGGAAAATTTGATTCGGGGTCTGAGAATATCCACTGCGCTATCCTCCCTGTATACTACACGTTACTTGAGAATACACAATAAGGACGAAACAGGTCTACTGGGTGAATTGCGTCTGATTGCTTATATGTTTAGTTTATACTGGTAAAATATACATGTAATCAAAATTCTGTTCTGTAGCGAAAGACCTGAAGTGGCTAGTTAGAGCTTCAAGATTAAAGACACCCCAAATAGATCCCTCCAGTAGAAAAGGCTAACAATAAATATAAATCGGCATTTGACTTCAAATTGCTTGAGGTATGAGGCCTGGGCAGAACAGATTACAAACCACATTTGCCCCCGTTCAATTTCCATCCAAGCAAATTATAAACAGTATTTGAAGAGATTCTCGATACGAACGAAAATGGTTACTGGATTATTTACCTTAATCATGCCATTAGAATTCAAGCCAATATAACTTCCCGGACAGACATGGCGTCCCCTCTCTGATGACAGATCGGAAGTTCCTAGTTTTAACTTCCAAAAGGATTTCACCTAAAGGAAGGGCTAACTAGAATGAAATGTTTGTATGATTTCAAATCGCGTGTGGTATGAAGCATGTGAAGCAAAATGGACAGTCCTAAAAGGACGAAACCGGTTTATTTGATGACTTGTCTGTGATAGCAGATGAAAAAGTAGTTTATCCTGACAACATATATATATATATATAATTCATTTTACCCTTCCTGTGTGCAAAAAAAAAAAGAAATTTTATCAGATATAAGAAACATTTCTTTCGCATTGTCTTCTCAAATATCTAATAATGAACATATCTTTATATATAAATTGGAAAGCAAAACAAGATAGAAATATGTGAACATAAAGAGAGTGTGAAAAACGGAAACCAATCAAATTGCGTGCGTCACATCCAATTCAAGCTCAATGCTTGTACGTGCTTCTTCTGCTTACGTAAATCGTATTTGGCTAGCCACATACGAAGCCTTATGGATAAACAAATTGCAGCCGGATTTATGTAAGCAGAAAAAGCACGTACAAGCATTGAGCTTGAACTGGATGTGACGCACGCAATTTGAATGTTTTCCGTTTTTCACACTCTCTCTACATTCACATATTTCTATCTTGTTTTGCTTTCCAATTTATATATAAAGATATGTTCATTAGTAGATATTTGAGAAGACAATGTGAAAGAAATATTTCTTATATCTGATAAAAAAATTTTTGTTTTTGCACACAGGAAGGGTACAATGAATTTTATTAAAGCTCGCATTTCAAAACATAAATATAATTATTCAGTGGTACAAAAATTACATTTGATAAATGAACTGATTAACAAAACAAAACCTTCTATAGCAAGTTGAGCAGAGTTGTACCTCCAAATTAATGAATGTTTTTTGGGTTTGTATATGTCAAATGTGTAGATAGTCATAGTTTTGTATTGTCTGTTTAAATTTCTTGTAATTCTAGACGTGACGTCTGGTCTTCTATTCAGTATAAGCTATTTGCTTAGTTGGGCGAGCACGCCGTATGTTTTATAAATAGGGACACGTGTTTCTCTTGCATAGATATTTTCCTTTTTGATCATTTGTTTCCGCATTTTCCGGATGTGCATATTTCGTTGTAATTGTACAGCTTCTGTTTCTTGCAAAACCCGCAGTATTTTCTTGTCTCCTGTCAGCTATTTCGTCCGTCCGAAATTGTTAATGCCACCCTTCTTGCGAATGTTACATTTCATGAATGTTAAATATTGAATTTTTTTTTGACAAATATATGTGCGGTTTTCCTTTGTTTGCGCTTATTCAAAGGGCATGATGCTCAAAAGAATGCAAAAAATTCGAAACTGGATTTAAAAAAATTACTTTATCTTCGTTTTATCTAACACAGGCTGAATTCTATTTGTTTTGTTTCGGCGGCACCTTCTTCAGTTCACCCTTCGTCATAAGTTTCAAAAAGCGAAACAACTGTAATTCAGTGTTAGTCAAAACGAAGATCAGGTAAACGCCAATATATTGAAACTTTTGAACGTTCAACAACAGTTTTTGCTGTTTGGTACACAGTGCATCACAAATAGTTAAGAATTCTTCAAACCTCGCGCTGTGACGAATATAAAAGTTAGTTTGATACACTTTATGATCCGATTGGATAATATGATCAGTAATTGCTGATTTGAAGGGTAGTCTATTAATGGAATCTATTGGTTAGCAGCTTCCAGTTTCTTCCCATGCATGTACTACCGTACATACATTTGAAATTTTGAAGAATAAAATTAGATTAATGAAGGCAGTTATCTTGAGCGTTCCAAAATATTACACTCAGTGTTTTGAATTTAATGTTCACCGTGAACATTGGAAAGTTTGTTCATGTGATTCGATTTAGTCTTCTTCTCATTATCGCGACGGGAAGAGGTCTCACGTTAATATATTTATCCGGATAACTGTTAATTTGTCAGGTCATCTGCAAATGTTCTAATTCTTCTTCGATCTTGTATTCGGAATATATCTTCCTAATACGGACGATTCGTTTGATAAGATTTTGTGACATTGTTGTTGTAATGATTTGTACCGTAACGTAAAAGTGCATTTCCAATGTATAGATTTTTTCAGGCTGCCATAAATCTCTTGGGACAGTCAAATGTTGAGAAAAGGAGCCATTTTTTCCCTCTCTTTCCTGTGTAAATTTGATATCTGGGTCGTCTTTGTTGGCCCTATTTTATAGCGTGCATTGTTAAACAATATTCGATAGGTCACTTAATTTGAGACGATGCATGTATACATCAAGAGTGATGTTGTACAACTTCTCATGGCAGCACCAATGGAATCATAGAAGCATTCCCCATTAAATAGAAAATGAACATTAGCAGTGAAGTCCTTCATACAAATCGGACAATCCGGATATTAATATTGGATTAAAATGCAGATAATCACATTTGCCATTATTATTGGAATGTTTATAAATAGTGACATTACATCCATTGAGACCATTGTTAAATCGTGTACGATTTTGATCTTCAGTTCTTGTTAATTCGAATGCATCTTTTACAGTATAAATTTTAATGGTGCTTCGGATTTACTCCAAGAATATGCATAATAATATAGCAGGTAGATGCTGTGGGGTGTTTAACATTGATATTATTGGACGCATCGATGGAATACGGATTCGTGCCAATCCGCTATAGATGTCGCCATATTCTTTTCCATCTTCTAATTTGATTTCGTTTTTATTGAATTACTCTTTTGTCTCGTATCTCGTCTCAACTTTGACCTATGATCGAAAATTTCTCATAAATTTATACAGGATGAGTTTAAATGTGTATTTGGTTGAAATACGTATTGTTAATGTAGGCTCCGTATTCGGTCTCTTTCTATAAACTTTTGCAAACAGGATGGGATTAGGTAGCCCGTAGCCATAAAAATTCCGGCTTGACGATCGGCGGGCTCAAGCTAGTCGACCCGGGAATGGTAGCATGAACCTTGCCGGGCCATAAAGGGACAGTCATCATCCCATTTCATGTGAAGCCTCGAGTTTGGTCTACCTGCACTGTAACTTTGTTAAATGTGTAGCGACAGAATGAGAGCAAACGTTCCAGACGTGAAGGGCAAGTTTCGACTGCTGAAGGAAACTCTGGCTACTGGCATCTGGGAAGATAGTGCTCATCAGCCTTGGTTGGCATACTATCTAGGAGAAGGAAACTCAGAATAAAAACCATCACTAGGAATGGGCGACCTAATGTTCTTTTACAGTCCACATATAACCATGACAAGTACAACTTACAATAATTACATACTGCATCGGCCGTCGCGCAGTATAAAAAGGGTCGCCTTATCTGCTGAGCCGTGCAGGGTGGATAAGCGAAAACAGGCTACTGCAGACAACTCTATCTCCGATTCTGCCTCCTTTCCTTCCCCTTCCTCTTCTCAATCTAACAATAACACTCTTTTAGATACTATAAATATGGTTGGTTTAGATCATAACACTGAGCCCAATACTAGGTTGCCAAATATCGAAAATTGTTCTAGTAGACGATCATTCATTAAACCTAAGTTAGGTTTTACTGTAGGCGCTTTTAATGTGCGAACATTAAAACAACTTGGACAGCAAGAATCTCTTGCTCGTACGTTGGATAAATTAGAAATCGACATGTTGCGTATCTGAAACCAGAATACAGGATCCTACGTGTATTACAGAACTAGTTGCACCATCCCTATCTGCGCGTTATTGGCTTCGAACATCTGGTTCCACAGAGTCCTCTCAAGCCGGTAAACGGGGCGTTGGTATTGCTCTTAGCGCGCGAGCTAAAGCTTGCTTAATTGAATGGATCCCCTGAAATAGTCGATTGTGTGCGGCACATTTAAATACATCTACTAAAATCAAAGCAGAAAACCGTTATCATCGTTGCCTCTTCGTTGTATCTGCATATGCTCCTACCGATTGCAGCACAGAAGAAAGCAAGGACGCTTTTTACTCCGAATTAAGCTCCTTACTAAGTAAAGCACGAAGTTCGGATATAGTCCTGGTTATGGGTGACATGAATGCTCAAGTTGGTCGCTTAAGTAACACAGAATTTCATTTAGGTGGAAGATACACTCTAAGCTCGACTCGCAATGATAATGGAGAACGGCTTTTGGATAGCTGCGCTGAACATAGACTGTATTTAAGTAGTACAAATTTCAGATATAGTGTTAGACGCTGTGCTACATGGCGTCCTCCAGCACCCGGAAAACGGTGGACTCCAATATATCAGGTAGCAATTAGTTTTAGATGGCTTGGTTGCATTCAGAGTTGTCGTTCATTTTGCAACACTTATGTCGACTCGGACCATGCACTTATCCGTTGTAGATTTGCTCTAAAATTTTCCGGGAAAATAATTAAGAATAAACCCCAAAATTGATGTAGGCAAACTCGAACAACCGTTCTTCCGACGAAACTATTAAAATATACTAAAGTCTAATCTAATTGATCTGAATAGCGAAATTCCGAATATACTTTGGTCCAAGATAAGTTCCACTATGCACAATGCAGGTACTACTGTATGTGGCATAGCAGGCCCCCGTAGAAATAATCACTGGCTCTCTGTAAAATCTATGGAGATACTCGAAATAAGGCGCCAAATTCCACCTGGCTCGACTCATAATAATACCCGTCGCAATATAAGACGCCAACTTAAGCGCAGTCTAAAAGGCGATCTCGAAAACTTTTGGAACAGAAAGGCTGAAGAAATGGAAGTAGCTTTCGCGTCAGGTAATAGTCGCTGTTTGTTCCAACTTATCCGCGCAACAGGTCCGAGAAAGTTAAAAGTTAGCGAAACTATAAATGATAGTAACAACGAATTAATAACCGATAAAATAAGTCGTCTTGACAGGTGGGCTGAACACTTTAGAGATCAATTTTATTGGCCACCCGCGTCAGTTCCGATTCCCGAAAGCATGTCTGCATCAACAGTGTGGAATGTTAGTCCCGAAGAACCATCCGAGTTAGAAGTACGCGATGCAATCCTATCTCTTAAGCGCCGCAAAGCCGCAGGCCCCGATGATTTACTTCCGGGATTGTTTAAGGATGGTGGCGATATAATTTCAGGAGCGTTGACCAAACTTTTTCATACTATATGGAATGAGGAAACCGTACCACTTGACTGGAATGAGTCGACCATCATTCCCATCTTCAAAAAAGGCAATCGTAATTCGTGCGATAACCATCGTGGTATAAGTTTGACTCCGGTCGTATCAAGGTTATTTGCTTCGATTATCTTACATCGTCTTAGCGCTTCACGTGAATCACACACAAGAGAAGAACAGGCCGGATTCCGCGCAGGACGAGGTTGTATGGATAATATTTTTACGTTAAGGCAAATTCTCGAACAGAGACATTTATATCACTGTCCCACAATAGTCGCCTTTCTAGACTTCAAGGGTGCATTTGATTCGGTGGATCGTAGTTTTATTCCATATCTTGTCGAAAAGCGGTGTGCCCACAAAATTTGTTAATATTATACGAGCTCTCTACACAAATATTTCTGGTTGCGTTAAGGTCTACAACGAATTAATGCATAACTTTACAACCAGCAGTGGTGTTCCTCAAGGTTGTCCACTTTCCCCATTTTTGTTTAATTTTATAATCGATGCTATTATGAACAACACTCTCCCACACATTCAGGACGCTGGGATTGAAGTTCTCCCGGGAAATAAACTAGTCGATCTTGACTATGCGGACGATATCGTACTATTATTCGACAATCAGCATGTATCCCAGACCACCATAAATAGATTAGCAGACGTTGTTCCGTCTTTCGGTATGAAATTCGCACCCTCTAAATGTAAGATACCGTTACAGGATCACCCACCACTCACTCCAACGTTGCGACTGCAGAATGAAGATCTTGACATAGTCCACAGGTTTACATATCTTGGGAGCTCTATCAATAACGTAGGCAATATATCCGACGAGGTGAGAATACGGATCTCGAAAGCTAGAGTAGCTTTCTCGAAACCTCATCATCTATGGAGAAACGCCAATATTTCACTTTTCCTTAAAGGTCGTGTTTACAATGCATCTGTACGCCCAGTCTTATTATACGCTAGTGAAACTTGGTCTCTTAGAGTTGATGATCTGAGACGCTTACAGGCATTTGATCATCGTTATTTGAGAAGTATAGCACATGTTGGTTACCAACAACGAATAACTAACGTTGACATCCGTAGACGTATTTTTGGATCTGACAATAAGTGCTCGTCATTAGAAAAGCAAATAAGGCTCCAGCAACTTCGTTGGCTCGGTCCGTTTTGCGTATGCCTTCATTTCGATTGCCAAATAGAGCTCCGTTCTCTCATCCAGCACCAAATTGGCGTAAGAAACAAGGTGGGCAGATTTTGACATAGCAGAAACAATTAAAGTCAGTTACATCCAAATTGGGTAGTATAGGACCCACTCGTCTTCCGGGATGGGGTCCTCGTGCGCATCACAGTTCTTGGTTAGAAACCCTTAGAGATATGGCATCGAATCAAGCTCAGTGGCGATCTTGTTGCAGATGTCTAGTAGAATCATCATCGTCACTTTCTTTTCTTAGTAGGGCAAAGTTAGCTGCGAGGTTTGGTTTGTTTATGACGTGATACAGTGAAATCCGCAAGGAAGCTGTATTGCTGATGTCGCCTTGCCGGAATGCTAACTTGGCCATAATGGTGTTGTGGAGAGGTTTAGCTTACCTCATTTCTGTGATTTATCCTGATAAATTTACTCATAATAGCAAGGTATTCCTTTTCTCTCGTAAATCTTAATAATAATTTGTCTAAATTCATTTATATTCTTTTTTCACTCCTTATGGTTATATGTCAGTGAAACATAAGTCACTTGACTTTTGTGTGGCTGGACATGATGATGATGATGGTGTTTGAGGATTACTACAATATTGAAATAAAAAATCTTGTTGATCCTCATACGCGTCCGCAACAGCAATTAAAAATAGAGACATAACGGGTGGGTGAGTGTGTTAATCTATAAGGTTTGCTTATAGTTAATCTAAGAATGTCACTTTAGGGGAGTGTACGTATGAGTATATAGGTTGTTGTGTGCGGGAAGATAAGTTTTCGTATACATTTTAGTATAAGAGATTAGGCATGAAGACCGGATATTAGGGCAGACAATTCAAAAAATACTTTAGGAATTAAAGTAAATACAAATAGATCTGTCTTGAATGAGGATACAACATTTGCCACAAGTTGTTTTTCCCTGTGCGTATTGTGTCAACCCTGAAGATGAGACTAGAATTAAGGTCTCGAAATATCGGAACAAATAGAGGAAAATCTTGCTCCAACTTCATTTTCACACAAGCAACTGATAGAAGGCTTAAAAAAGAAGGGATAAATGAGAACCCATCAAACAAGGCCAATAATCGGAGCACCTGAAAATGTACAACATTCAAGATTTTACCGAACTACGAGTGCTATCCATTGTCCCACACAAGAAAAATACGGTCAAATCCACAACAATCATCAATTGTTAGATGAGTAGTTCCCGATCGTTTGTCCGGTGTTGCAAGTCGTATCGTTCAATAAGTTTGACAGAAATTCCACAACGGACACTTTTTGAAGAATTTGATCTTTTGAAGTTCCTGCAACAATTTTCTATTGAGCTCACCATTTCTGCTTTGACCCTTAAGTTCTCATCTGAAGAAAACGCTTTCTGAAATTGTCCGGAATCAGTATTTGCAAGAGAATTTATGTAAATCTATGATCAGTTCCTTTATATCTTTTTCTTGTGTATTGTGCATAAAAACTCATAGTTTATCCAGGTCTTCTTTGTTGAGTGTCTCCATTCTTTGTCCAAGCAGTTGCACTAAAAAGCTATCATCAACAGAATTTAGCTGAAGCCGTTAAGACAACCAATTGGCACGTATTTGGTTGTTGCTACGAAAATGTTTTAGGAAACATTTAGGCATATCTCAATGTAAACACAACCTAACAAATTTCATTCTTTCCAACAGTTGCACAACTACATCAAAAAATGTAGAACCGAACAATGTTGAAAAAAACAAACAAAAAAGCAAAAGCATATACACAAGATTCAAATGTGCACACCTCCCACAAAAAGACGAACACTTAATCCAGATAGGCAGTGAACGAATAATCAAATATCCCATAATCTGGAAAAATATGACCTAAGCATACACATAAGTTTTCCAATACAAAACTCAAAACACCCATAAATGTGACATAAAGCCTCAACAAAATCATTAATTTGAAAAACCATTTATATTCAATGTGTAATTTAGGTTTCTGTGCAGTCAAGCCTTTGCGACACTCCTTCGTCAAGATCTAAATTAAATATCCACAAATATATGTTCCTTGATTTATCCAATGTGATTTCTTCCAACTTATTACTGCGAAACACAATGGATACTATATATATATATATATATATATATATATATATATATATATATATATATATATATATATATACCGTAGTTAAGACTTAATAATAGCATAAGAATTCAAATTAAATCTATATACTAGACCATAGGTTTATCTTTTTATGGCAACACCTGAACAGATCCATTGATTATTGCGGGAATTAATCAAACTCGCAAGTAGTTTGTTTATGTATTGTTCGACGAGGTGTATTTTATGCAACACTGAAGTGATGTCCATCAAAAATAATTAAATCCTCGCACAAGAGGTCTAGGTCTTCGTTTACGTAAACATCTAGTACACGCAACACCAAAGATATCATCGCAGACAGCAATAAAATAGCACTTAATAAAAGATGCTTCGTTGCCATATAACCATAAGAAAAATAATAATTTGGCAGAACAAAATTGTTGATTTATGAAGTAGCGCATCCGATTCAGATGGAGACATTTACATACACAACACAGAAATGAGGCAACCTAGACCTCTACAAAATACCATTATGACAAAGTCAGCTCTAAGACCAAGCCGCATCGATAATGCAGCATCCCTGCATTTTTCATTGTACTACTCCATAAATACGACTAAGTACATGTGGAAAAGTTACTTAGCAGAAAAAAGTAGACGAATTAACCGACATGAACTTGCATTGTGTATATGCAAAAAAGCAAATATTTGTGAATTATCACTGATAACGTGCTTCTTTTTTAACAAATACTGGTTTTTACATAGTATGGAGCTGGTTATTAAATGCGCTCGTATGAATGTTATGTTGCACATCATACATCTATTACATGAAATTCTTCCTAATATAGCAATACTACTTCAGTCAAGTTATAACTATAAGTACTTAATAGATTAACATAGTAATTAGGAAGTTTATCATTATGCTACTTTGCACTGTGTTTATTAATTTGGCTGTTTTCAAAACAGATATATAAGGTAAGCAGTGAACCGCCATGGGATTCCATGGTAAACGCACGTTCATTCTAGAGTCAGGCTTAACAAAAAGTTTACTTTGTACCAAATATGATCCGATTAAATAGAATCAACCCGAAAACAGCATATAATACAGTATTTTAAATCAGGATATCGTTTCTACTAACATAGCAATAGCAGCTGTACTAAAACAGCAGCGAGCATTAACAGCCATTTTTGCATGAAATGACACAAGGAACAAATAAGCCTGTCAAAAGAAGTTTGAACAAGAACTGAATATATTAACAGGTAAATTGTGTATTAGACATTAGGCACCAAGTCAACATGAACGAAATTTAAAAACTCCTGTACCAATATGTTTCATGTTCACTGGCGACTCACCAGTAGGAGACGGTAATACGCCATATACACATAATATATTCTTCTGAGAAATATAGAACACTTCAACAGTACAATCTTATATAAAAATATGTACACAACCAGTAGTGAAGTGAACTTCATGCAACTTCAAAGTAAAATCACTGGATAAACTATATACAGAGCCTGCAAAGGGTACCGACACTGTTTTTTTTAAATACCGAGTCGGTAAATGGTACCAAAACACTGAATTTCGAAATTGAGACATACAATTAATTCTGAACACCTGGTACTCCAGCAAATCTACACTCTTACTTTTTTACTTTACTGCGGCTGACTCCTTTTGGAGGATAAGCCGGCTCCATAGAAATCCCGGATTATACCTCTCCATGCCGGGCGGTTGGCAGCCATTTCGGAACATCGAACATTCCAACACCCGAAATAAATAGGTGTTTTCGCGCTGATACAGAGCGCGTCGCTTGCCGGGGACGCCGTAGCATGAACGGTATTTGTGACATTTCATGGAGTTTCTTGGGAATTTGGTACAAGTGGTGTCCCCTCACCACTCGGCTTTTTGATCGAGGACGCACCTCTAGCCTTTGCACATCCAAGCGCAGTCTGCAAGGCAGCAGTAAGTTGCATGGTTGCCGGTGGCTGTTGAGAGCTCATTCGCCATTCGGAAGTACGGGGTACTGTCCAGGAGTCCATGTAATCCTGTGGCTGTTGAACCCTTTTGTGGCGGGGAACACACGCCGAGTCATGGTGCCGTCTTCGGGCTCATGTGGTATTTTATAGGTAAAAAGTCCATTGAAAAATGACAAAATTTATGAAACAGCCGTAGAAATATCAATACGATCGATTTGGAATAAAGCATTAAATAATGGTAGGAAGTGAAGGTTGCTCGAATCGGAACCAAGAACTCGTTCCGGTAAAAGAAGAAGAACGTTAGATTGCCATTAAATTCTAGAAATGAATAATAACATATCTCTTAATTTATCTTAAAATTTCAACCTTGTTTATATCATTTCATTGTATCTTTTAACTTAGGTTCATTTTGTACTCTGGCATACTTTTATAAACCGTTACGATCTTTCTTCTTTCAAAAAGGACAACTTCTCTTTGCACTATAATTATAAACTTTCTTTCAGCAGGCTATTTCCGAATTTCCTTTATTATAACTTTCTATCCAAGGGAAGCATTTTATATTTATTTAATATTACTAACTCTTTATTATGTAGCTAGAACGTTTTGCGACCGGGCATTTACATTACTTTTTCCCTTTTTTAACAGGATGCCACTCTTAAATACTTCATTTACGAAAGTACCAAATCTAACATGCACAAAAAAGAATTGACATTTATCACTTTAATTTCACTTGGATAAATGAGACACATGCAGTTAATTATGCGTAACTGCTTACTTTTCAGTCCTAAACAATTGCACAAACACACCCTGGCGTGAGGTACGCTTATCAAGTGAATGGTCAAATGTTGTTAAATCACGGTAATTTCATTTGGATGAGTGTACACGTGCCGTAACTGATTACTTCTCAATCCAAAACAAACGAGAGCGCATAAATACAGGCATGACGTACGCTTATCTAGTGAGTTGTCAATGTGTGTAATTAAATCTACACTCTGGACTTGATCGATATGTTATTACATTTCACGGTAATTATGACATAACTAAATTAAATATATGATAATTAAATATTATTTGTGGGCTCCTCAGCATGTGTATTTCCAGCTTTTTGTTTGTTATTTTAAAATTTCTGTATTTAATCCAACTTAATTTACCGTGCGTTTCAAAATGTATCATATGATATACCATATATAGGAATCGAATTATGACAAAAAAATGCCTTTTTAACTGTGTGATATATACCTGCTTTATAATAAGTATGTGTATCGGTGAATGGTTTATTTATCAATCCAAATTATTCGTATAAAAAAATAATAAATTTGCTTAAATATTTTCATTTACTTTTACTTAACACAGATCATCTATTCATTGACAGTATTTACTTTTTTTAAATGCGCTTAACTTTGCAGCCATTAAGCATATATGGTATATACAATGAAACATAAACCTAGTGAAAGACGGTGAAACTGAAATAAATTAAATACGCAAAATTCATGAAGCTGAACGCACAAATACATACATTCGCCTACTAGAAAAAATTTGATTATTATAATACATGTTCATTCCAAATCACGGAATAAAATACAAAAATCACATTTAAAGAGACAAGTAAGAGTTCATTGAGACGCCTACAGTATATTGAACATGGTTAAAAATTATATATTAGTCAAGAACAATATGGTGCCGCTAAAGCTATGTGCAAATATTTAGCGGAACACAATAGAATGTAGAGTTTAATATTAAATAAAAATCACAAAAAGGAGAAATTGAACAAATAATTTTCTTTTAATAAGTACAGACTATTCACAAAAGTATTTCTCGTCTATAAACGAATGGAGACGATCTAACACTAAAGAATTAAAAAATTTTTAAAATAATGCGACTGGACATTACCAACCACAAATCAATTTCAAGATAGAGCCAAAAAGATATTTCGAAAGGTCAAAACTTGCACTCTAGCGGAAAATGTGGTTTGATGAAAATAATAAATCCTGAATCTATCAGAATCTAGTCAGAAACAGAAATATAATTGTGTATAGATTCATGTAGAAGCCCTATCTACAATTAATTAATACATTAACAAGATTATTAAAATCAAGTCTAAGCGTGAAAATTCGTACGTTTGTGGTTTAGTTGTCAATTAGTCACAAAAACGTGGCGATTTAATGTCGTTATCAATAACAGTAATCCAATTTAAAAATACTACTAGAACGCCACTGCAATTACAGAACACTAGACCCAATTTTCCATGTAAACCGTTCGTTACCTTAAAACAAAACAACAGAATGAAGAACATCTAATGAAACTCGAAAAGGAAAAGAAACGGGGTACCGACTATGGCCATTGATTTTGCACATTATCTTTTTCGGTGATTGGCTAAGCTAGTAAATTAAAAGCTGTCGCTCATGACTAATATTGGAAAGAATCATAATCTGAACGTCAGTCAACCTACTAGACCATGGTTTATAATATTAGTGATCACACTCAAATTGAGAAACTATATGAAATAAAAATAGCAGCAGTTACAATTTTGGTGCATTGAAATATCAGTTGAACTATACTTTTGATTGTAGATTTAGCATCCTTCATCGCGTCTGATACTAATTAAGAAAATTTGATCTACTAGGTAGATTGTAATTCATACCCGAATTACGAAAGAGACAGCGAACTAAATCAGATAAAACAACAGTACATTCGCAGAATTTTTTATATTTAGCAAACATTACTGTCACGCAAGACTGAACAGGTAAAAAAGTACTATATTTTTCTTTTAAACTACAATTATACTCATAATAAAAATACATTCTGAGTTGGCTGCGAACCGTCAGATTCACGGCATTAGTAATCGTCCTACACGTAGCACATTTCTGCATGATCAAATTGTACGTTGACGCAAGTATTGATTGAAACGAGTGCTTAATATAATAATAATAATTATTATTATTATTATTATTATTATCGTGGACAGCAATATATTAGCATTTAAAAAATGAAGTCTCACTACCTCAGATGTGTGAAAAGCAGTCATAGTTATGTGTGCTTTAAAACACTAGCTCGCTCATTCCTAGTGCCCAGGATTGATACGGATTGATATTTTTCATTCTCTCTCTGCTATAACAGGCTGACGACTACTAATTATCGTAAGCGCCTTGTTTAAAACAGCTGAAAATTGCTTCTTCCGTGTTTGGCACGCTGTTACCGAGTTATCACAATGTTAAGTGGGCATTACAATAAAATTCGAGGCTTTACATGAGAAAGCAACACTGCAATACGGAGGTAACGTTAAACTTGATGCTATCGTTGCTGAAACAACTAGCTGGGTCCACCGATCATCATAGCGATCAGTTTTATGAACATGGCTCAATATAAAGTCTATAAAAACTGTTGAATAACGTAAAACTGGCAAAAAAGACATGACCGAAATATCTTTAGTTACCCACACTAGTGAACAAAAGAGTACGTAATATACTGATTAACGGGTATTAAAACAAATTATAGAAGTTATTTTAAAATCGAAAACTTAGTTAAATAATGTTTATAGACAGCCAATAATTACTCAACTGGTATGTATTATAAGCTAAACTTCGTCGGACGCAGTTCTTTAAATTTGTACTGTTTTTAATGGCATTTTGAATCGCTGAATCTATCAAAATCAGAAGAAGTAGAACTCACACTAGGAATTTGCATTATTTTATAAATAATATGTTTTAGCTTTCATGCGTCGATTCATACACAAGAATCACACCACGGAATAATTATATACAAGCAAAATAATGTCTAGCCCTACTTAAACTCTGCAGCTCCAAGGCCGAGATCTGGAAAAAGTTGACATGTTCACATACCTTGATAGCTGCTTCAGTAACTCAGACAATTTGAGTGAAAAGGTGAATACAAATATAGAATTCAACAACACTCGTCACTCATGGAGAAACAAGTATCTCACTTTAACTTGGAGGTCGAATGTACGTGTCAAATTGTTTTACTCTAGCAAGACCTTGTCCATTAGAGTCGAAGAACTTATATGCTTCCAGACACTAAACAATGAAAGTTAGAGAAAAATAACCAGCAAAGGTTAACAACAACAAAGAAGCAACGTTGGCATCCGTACACGTACGTATGGATGCTTCAATAAGGTCTCCCTTTAGACAAACATGTCTCCAATTGCGTTAGCTCAATCACGCTTTATATACACCTATATTAAAATTGCCCAATAGAGCGTTATTATCACAACCAGCGCCATATCGACATTAAAAATATGGTTGACAGATATTGAAATGAAAAAAAAAGATTTGAAGAAAATCACAATAAAATTGGACGCTAATAGAGTTCACGTGCATATCACAGTTCTCGCTTGAAAACTCTGCACAGCATGGCAACCAATGATGCTCGGGGGCGATCTTGTAGCAAACTTCTAGTAGAATCACTTTCTTAACTAGATTGTCTTAGGTTGATAGGGTCAACTGCGAGGTTTAGTAGTGTTTATTAAGAGATACGAGGAAAACCGTAAGTAAGCTATAATGCTAATGTTGCCCTGCTTGAAGCTGACTCGTCTTTGGATTTTTTGGTTGTTTATTTAGATTTATCCATTCCTCATAAATCATTCTCATTTCATAATTTTGATTTTAATTATTAGTTTTGTAATTTTTATTATCGTAACATTAGTATTATAAGTATTTGTTTTTTCTTCCTGCTGTGGCGATCACTTTACATAGTGCCGAAATTGGACAAACTTTCAATTTCAAAATAACTATGATGTCCTTGTCTGGTTTTCAAATGGCTGTCTCGATAACCTTTACCAAAATAAATACAACAGAAAGACAGTACAGTAATACATTCGCATTTAAAATTTCATGCTTCACTGCCGCTTAAATGTTATCAGCATACCTAATTAAGTCAATCCAAAATACTATCATTTTGGTATAAGATCAGATTCCTTTTCACCATGTTCTTAGTAGTCTGCTAGCTGTTTTTGCTAGTCAACGCTCAATCAAGTATAAAAAGAAGCATGGCGTCACTACGAGAGCGAAAACCAACAAAGTTAGCGTTCATAATAGACAATCCAAACTGTTTCACATAGTCTAAATGATTTCGCTATTGAGTATGCATGTAAGCCATTGGCTGTTAAAAGCTGCAAAGAAGCTGACGAATTCATAAGCGTTATCGTTAAAAATATGTTAAAGACCAAATGTGAAGGCAGAAGAAATAGTTCAAATAAATGACACACTACTGGGCCCCAGCGTAATTACAGTATTAATATAAGAACTCCAATTGGAGCGCAACTTTCAACAAAATGAAGCAAGTGACTAGATTATCTGAGTGGCAGATGACTGACTGGTATACACTATCGCTGTGACCAAATTCATGAAACCAGCCAAAACAAAAACCGGAAACCATCGACCACCAGATTGAAGCACCAAATGGGCTGTTAATGGTCCACAGAGTACACCTGGTACGGTAGCCTACAAATAAAAACCATGAAAATTAACACTGATTCACAGTGGTTAAACTCAGATAGATGTATGTGTGTATGTAAATAAATTTGACTAAATTGTTATCAATTAAGAAATTGCGAACAAACGCGACGTGCGCCTATCTATTACAACGTCCGTAGCAATTACTGGATTAGCCAGTCCGAAGTATAAATAGAGTAGTTTAGATGAAATTCGGCACGCGTTATCGGTGCCTTTATTCGTCTTATGACGTGTGAACAGACGAAGATGACAGGAAAATGGTACTGAAAGTTATCAGCCAAAAAGATAAACCGGGAACATTTCTTTAAATCAAGTATTCAAATTTGATTTAAACGCAAATCCAATTTCTTTTTGTACTTACCAGCTACACAGCAGCAAGTTACCGTCAGTGCGTGTCGCAGACGGAAGTTTTGCTGTTGTGTGACGATAAAGATACAATTTGATTGACTGTATATCAAGCTCAAAACATATTTGAAAAGAATTATCACTACCCGCACAATTAATGATTATTTAATTAGTCACAACATGACTCAGTTAACTAAAGCTATTTTTAAAAAGCGGCATACGTTTTTAACACTATAATACGGGAAACACTTATTTCCAGATATAAATTTGGAAAAAAATATATATCTAAACATATCTCGTAATGCAAAATGTGCGACATGCCAAAAAGCGCTTTGCAACTTTAACTCAAGCTAGGTGTGCTAACATGCTTGCTATTTAGAGGCCATTGCAAGAAATACACGCGATCTGGAAATAATTGCTTGGCGTATTTAAAAACTAAATAGCCTACAAGCATTGTATTAAACTAAGATAACATATTCCAAGTGATCAAATACTCTACATCGTTAAAATAATCATGTAAGCAAAGTAATTCGCAAAAAAGGCTTATGCTTTAAAAAACCTCAGTGAAGAATTAGACCATTTAACGCATTAAACTTTGTACTTCGTAACTCAAAAGCCGATTTTAAACTAGATTTATGAGAATCACAGATTGAACACACATGCGACGCTAGATGAAGAAAACGCATTCGCATTTTTGGAGCATATAATTAGGATATATTCTTTCGTTCCAGGGCATCTTCTGTATTTTTAAACCAACTCGGAAGGTAGGTTGGAAAAAAAAATCACATTATTATAATCAAGGTTGCGGTCTTGATATAAACACCTGACCCATTAATTACTTACATATGTCAGTATAAACTAAGAATTGTATAGTGTAGAAAAGGCAATTCATCCAGTATGTAGAAAAGGCAATTCATCCAGTAAGTGAACGACCCCGGCAGGATTCGAACCTGCAATCTTCTATACAATCTATACAATTCTTAGTTTATACTGACATATGTAAGTAATTAATGGGTCAGGTGTTTATATCAAGACCGCAACCTTGATTATAATAATTGTTATCACCACCCGCGCAAACAATGTTCGTTTAAAAATAACATTAGTTACCTTATTGCTAGTTTATGTCCTTAATTGACTAACCTCAGTAACTCATAATTATCCTTCATCTTTGGAAATTACATTTTACGTCTTAGTACTTTAGGATATAGTCTTTTTTATCTTGATCACACTGATCTACAGAATTGAGGACATAACAGCCAGTTTCCTTTCTGGATTCGCGATTCTCTACAATTTTCTGCCTCTAAAGGCAAAATACAAATCTAACATCGCATACCATTCTGCTAGCACTAATTAGTGTTCAAGGTTCTGCGGCGCGAATTGGCGCAGAAATTTTCTCCTTCCAAACTACACTTCAAAAATTATTTTAACTGTAATTTCTCAATTACATAAAATTTAAATCTTTACACGCACATGGGTGACTGTCAAGGTTTTTTTAAATTTCCAGATAAGACTGTCTTTGGCACGCCGATTCTAATTCTGATAACTTCTATGAACGCCGGCCAAAATTATACGAATTTCACAAAATACAGCTAGCAATAACAAGGCAGATAAGCTCCATACGTATTTTGAGCATGCGTTTGGTATGCAGTAGCGAGTGTAGATAATTGAAAAATTTACATTCTTTAAGTTTGGTTATTTGATTTTCTTACATCAAATAGTGTAATTTGAGAAAAAATCAGCGTAGGCAAAGTGAAAGACATTATGTCAAAAGGATTAATAACTTATTCAAAAGAAAATAATTTTCCAGCATCAACTAGGTAGTAAATGCAGCCAGACAATTTTATACAATTTCTTTCTGAATCAGTGAGATGAACAGAGAAAATGAACGTCATAATAAAGTTTTCAAATCATAACCTGAAAAGACACTCAAAATCTAATAAACTCAAAAAGCCAGAAGTTAGTATGCGAGGAGAGCATGCAGACTTACAATTGTGTTGCTAATTGCGAAAGATATTCCAGCGTACTTCGGTGCTACCTCGCCGTGATTGCTCAAATGCCCGGCAGAGTTGGCAGCAGACAATCCCATAGTCAAAGTTATCAAACTGCAATGAAAAGTAAAATCAAAGAATTTAGATATTCAGTAAACCTAGCATGAGCCTTAGAGCTGATAAATGCATACAATGCACGACTTTCGTAGCATATTGGATGGGCCGCATGACTCTGAACCAAATGAAACGGAGTTAGATCGCCAAGGCAAATCTGGCTACTACAAAAAAATGCCCTGTATCACATGATCTCAGCATTGCGCCCACGCTAAAGAAGGGACAAGTAAGAAAGCGAAAATTGGCGGCAGTGTAGCTGCAGAAGGGTCTAGGATAGACATCGTTGAACTTTACTTATTAGTTTAGGCTCTGGGAAGGCATCGCGCGGAAAAGTAGTCCTCCATTAATGTGATTATCATTATCTACCACTACAAATAATTAGATCGTGACAACGCTTTCATTCAATTACCTGTTCTATGTTATAATTTCTGATTAGTCGTAATTCTACAATTTCAATCGCCGCCAACAAATTCTTATGTATCAATACGTAAAATAACATAAACAACTTTACTTGGTTAACAAGAGGAAATAAATTTTATATCGATCAACAATGTTGTCACCTTATATGAGTTCATATTTGCAATATGAACTAACTAGAGCAAGCAATTTAACAATTTAGTGTAACTTCTGATGCATGCATAGGATCCAGCAATGCTTGACATGCATGAACTTCATAATATTAAGTTGATGTAGAGAGTTTTGTATATATATATATATATATATATATATATATATATATATATATATATATATATATATAATACATATATGTCAATCTTAACATTAGTTGCATAATCATGTGATCGTCTGAACATGATGGGTCAATTTAATTTATAACACTGTTTATTCAAAACTCCTGTTAAACTAGTGGAATTCCTAGACGAATAGATCTAAACCTGCATAGGGTAGAGATGAAAATGTACGTGTGTGTAATTGTTAAAGAAATTCTAGAACAGGTTAAAATTAGATTGCATTAATGTTTATAAAAAGATGGGTTGGAGAAGAGCAATACATGTGTTAGTTTATTCTGAGTTTTTGTTGCTATTTTTGTGATTATTGAGCGAGCACTGACGATGATTTCTCAACTAAAGGTCTAAACGTAAATAGGCTTCCAGATAGAAAATATAATTAAAATCCGTATAAAATTCAATCATGTCACTATACTTCAATTTTATATACATAGTCCGTAAACTATAAAAGAAGACAGATAGAAAATGAAATGCATTAATTAGACCGGTTTCAGTAGTGATATATAAACTGCTGAACTTAATATATAATAAATAAACAGCATGAAATACACTTCACAGGATCAAAGTACAAAAAGGCATGTAAGGACGAGATAATTTCTTTTCAGTGTAGAACAAGTAAATTTGACAAAAGCGCAATTTCTACAGTACTTGAAAGATACCAAATGAGAAAGAATCCCGTCAATTGGATGAACTGCATTTTTACCTCATACAATGTATAGTCTATACTGGTATATATATATATATATATATATATATATATATATATAATATATATATATATATATATATATAAGATCGATGTTTGAATCAAGCTCGCTACCTTGGTTTAACTTATTATCACCACTCGCATAACCAATTATTGTCTAATTACATAATCTTAAAATCACTACCAATTCCCTGGGTAGTATGGTATCAGTTTTATCTAAAGAAATGTCACACCTGAAGGAAAGACTGACCAAAAACATCTTAGTACATAACTAAATGCTGTGATTAGCGTAGGGCAGGGTGGCGCAGTTGGCAGAGTTTCAAATGCAGACATGATTAGTTTCGAATCCTGTGCACGGAAATTTCGGGATATAACTTGAAGAATGAATGATGAAGCCGATCTATTGGATGAATTCCCTTTGCTACCTCATTCAATTCTCAGTTTGTACTTACAAATGGATATATAATGGAATTGGTGCTTATAGTCAGCTCGCAACCTTGATTCATATAACTGGTTTTACATCACACGCATTTTCTGATAGTAAAACAATGATTATTGTTCGGAATTGTTTTGCTTTTTGAAGCGAAAACAAGCTCAAAACCTATGGCAATCTTCTTAACACACAGTTTAATAGGAAGTATTTATAGATATAAATTCGAAGGAATTTTGTGATTAAGATCGACCAGGTTTTTTTGCGACAGCTGAAATAAGGATTCCCTAAGCCCTCCAGTTTCAGCTCTCGTGTATTTTGTTCGGAAAATGTATACATATTATTACCGTTATTCACGGTAACCTCATTTCCAATGCTTTAACTGAAAGAATTTTAATTTCGAGTTTTGCTTGCCGCACTGCTCGCAACATATTCCGTTTATTTAGCCGACTTACCTCTCTGCGAGTATCAGATGCAGTAAATAAGTTAGGTACGTTCATTATTCTCGATTTTCCATAACGATAAGTAAGGAACAGTGTTTCATTAAATGGAAATACAGTTTGAATAAAGACAGCATAAAGCAATAGGAAAACTTAGTACGATTGCGTATTGAATAGAGGTAATCGATAAATATAAGGTAAGATTAAATGTGTGCAAATGAGAAAGCCATAAAAAATCAAGATTATAAATTCCAGAAAACTAACGAATCTCGTCGATCGAAGAAATTATTTCCCAATTAATGGATTTCTCTCACACACGTACAAGAATATATATATATATATATATATATATATATATATATATATATATATATATATATATGTTACAGTGTGACAGTGAAGTTTATTTTGTGTTCATAACGCAAGATTACGAATATTAATTTTTATCAATGTCATTTTTCTAGAACAGACAATTTCGTCTGTTTTAATTCTTAATTTTTCACCATTTTAACTCGTTAACCAATTTTGACTGGGTGCTGACATATTTATATTGAATATGTAATTCCTGGGATAAATAAGCTCGTAACGATGATAAAATCGAATGATAATATTTAAATATGTAATTTATTATGGAATTAGTTACTATTTTTATTTCTCTTACGGAAATTTGGCGGATCACAAGATAGCGTCCGATAAAAATGGACCTATATAAAGTACACATTAACGATTGCCGTGCTATATACCCAGTGATGTATCTATCTATTTACACCTATTAAAAATTTACTAAGTAATTTAAAATATGTTAAGTTAAATAAAGGAATATTTATTCCAACTAAAAACAGTACAAATGAGTGAAATTTAAATAATGAATAACACGGAATATTTAACAATATGTTTATGATAAAGTTAATTTACAATGCACAAAGAGAAATTTAATCCATAGGAGAATCTTTAATAAATAATTCAATCTAACCTTAAATATATGCATTAATGAGACAAACCTTATGCTACATTTCCATTATATTCATTAATTAATAATAATATATAGTGAGAAACAAAAAAGTATGACTTACAAAACGGCATTAAGAACGCTATCTGAAAAGGAAAACGCCAACAACAAAAGACCAGAGCCAAAGAGACCAACACCTGTCATGAGACGTCTTACGAATAATACGCTTAATCGACGATTACGTATCATTATGTCGGCTAGATGCCCAGCACCTAAACAAAAAAGGTTCAAAAGTGTGACAAACGAAGTACAGGCAACTATTCTGCTCAGTTTTCAGTCTTATCTGACCAATTAGTTCACAAACAGCGATTTAAAAATTTTAAATTGTATTACTTTGATTACAAACCGTGTTTTGTTTTTTTTAAACCTACCATAGTATTACATAAAAATGCGCTCCATAACACCGGATATTTAACCAGTCTTTTCATCAGAGAAATACGAGCGCCTCTGAATTACAAATTGCAGATCATCAAGCATTTCTAAAATCCTAACCTAACAAATATTACAAACACATGGTTAGGTCGATGTCGTCAATTTTGATTTATCAGTTAAATTCATTTCTGAATAAAAATTGCCAGGCTGCAGCGATTAAAATTTCGCGCCATTTCACGTCAGATATTTATCTGGTCCTCATATCAGGAGAATACGACCGTCTTCAAATTATGAAGCACTGGTCATCATCATCATCACAATCACAATCATCATCATCATCATCATCATCATCACGAACAGCAATACAAAAACCATTGGTAACTAATGCTTCGCTTCCATATAACCATAAGTAGAATAACAAAATATAAGAAAATTTCTTAATAAAAAATAATAATTCAGGCGCACAAATTATTACAGGAGATTTATTAGAAAAAGTACATACTTACTATGATTATACTCACCTAGATAACACAGAAGTGAGTAAAAAATTTCTACACATCACCATTATGGTCAAGTCAAGGCAAGGAAACAACGGCAATTCAGTTTTATTAATGTTTGCACGGTCGCACGTAATAAATACAACAAAATCTCGCAGCTAACTCAGTCCTACTAAAAGAAACATACGAAGATAATTCTACTAGAGCTCGAGTCGATGCCACATCGCGCAGGGTTTCCAACCAAGAACTATGATGCGCACGTGGACCTCATCTTCGTAAAGGAGTGGGTCCCATACTACCCACTTCAAATTTTATTGAATTTAATTGATTCTGCCCTGTCAAAATCTTCCCATTTTGTTTCTTACGCTAATCTGGCGTTTTGAGAGAGAACAATGATCTCCTGAGAAAAGGAATTGAGAGCATACACAAAACTGGCCGAGTCAACGCAAATAATAGAGCCATAGTTGTTTGTCTAACAAGGAGCACCTGTTGGCCGATCCAAAAATACATCGACGAATGTCAAAATTGGTTAAACGCCGTCGTTAACCTACATGTGCTATGCTTCTCAAACAAAGAGTGTGGATTGCTTGAAAGTGTCTAAAAACATTAAAGCTATGGGGCCAAGTCTCACTAGAGTATAAAACTGCGCGTACGGATGCATTGTAAATACAAATTTCAAGACAGAGTGAAATACTCACTATAACCATGGACAAGCATCATCAGCCACCTCCCAAATATCGCAAACACGGTGGTTAGGAAATTGATGAAATATCTACCTTGTTACCGTTGATGCAGTATGCAATCTGCTAAATGAATAATAATTGCCAGGCTGAAATAATTACAGTTTACCTGCATGACACGACTATCTACTCTGTTTATGAAAACTACCATTCATTAGAACTAGTTTTTGTTTTAACATCAGTGCAATAAATGCCCGAGCATTAAAACAAATTAGGCAACAAGAAACTCTAGCAAACACGATGTCTAAATTATAAATTGATGCACGTTGCGTATCTGAAACGAGAAGGCTGGATCAAACAACTACTGCGTAATCGGATTCTAACTTCTTGTTCCACGGAATTTTCACAATCCGGAAAATATGGTGATTTTGGCCTAATCTTATACATTGAAGCTTAACTGAATGAATTCCTGCAAACAGCTTTATGTGGCAGGATAAAGGGAAGCGATAAAACCAATGCTAAAAACAATAATCAATGCTGAAACTAGTGAAGTATCAGTTACAATCGCTTTTGGCATTGCTATCTGCGACTATGGTGATGATGATGATGATGATGATTTACATCGCTGTAGTTTCGTATGATCTCAAGGATTGCAGCACAGACAACAACAAAGGACGCATTTTAATCAGACTTGAGTTCATAACTAGTTTAAAAAATAATAAACCGCCTTGATCAGGCTTCTCGTGAAGTTCAGCGCAGAATTTCGAATATGGGGCCAGATACACTCTAAACTCAATATGCAACGATAACGGTGAACGACTGTTGGATAGCTGCGCGGAGCACAAAATATACTTGAGCAGCATAAGTTTCATATGTAGTTTACGCCCCCAGACAACTGTCGGCTCAAATATACCATGTAGAAATTGGTTATAGATGGCGTGGTTGCATCTACAACTGTCTCTCGTTTTGGAACACGAATGGCGACTAGGATCACGCTCTTATCCGTTATAGATTTCAATTAACCTTCACTGGAAATAAAATATAGGTAAGAAAGCTATACAGCCGAGTTTCCAACAAAAACATGAAGATATACGATAATCGTCGTTAACTATTCGTGATGGCAAAATTTCGAACACATTGTGGACGAAAATACGATCCGTTGTGCACAATGCATGTACTACTTTATGTGGCGCTGTAGACTCTTGTAGAATTAGTAAATGGATCACTGAAAAGTATGTGAAGCCACAATTAAACAATTAATGATTGTTTGGGTGGCGGAAACAATTCTTTAAATCAAGTTTGCGAGCTTGAACTTAACACCAATCCAATTTCATTTTACCAGTCGTCGAACAATATAGCAAAACTACCGCCAGTCACACGAACTGACGCGTTCTGACCTTCCTTGAACATCATCAGAGTACGACGCCAAACATACTAGTGAGGATCAAACAGCAATGTATATGTATAACAAAATTAGATATGCCGCTATCACCTCTATTAGTCTCGCATACACTGTACTTGACTGGAAATGTCGGCTGCAGAATTTCCATGCAGTCACGAACATTAACTGTTTGCAGCTGTTGCCATGTGTCAGTACGAGTGACTAAAGTTAGTTTTGCTATGTTATGCATCGACTGGTTAAATACAATGGGATTGGTGTTTACTTCAAGCTCGCAAACTTGTTTTAAAAAATTGTTACCTACACCCGCGCAATCAACGATTGTTTATGTAGGTTACTTATACACATGGCGAAAGCTAAAAAATAACGTTCGTGATTGCATAGAAACTGTGCAGTCGAAATTACCAGCAAAGTAAAATGTATGGGAGACTACTAAAACTGAGAGCCGCATATCTATTTTTTCTTTTCATATATATGCATTGCGGTTTGATCCTCGCTAGTCAGTTTGCCGTCGTACTCTGATTTATGATCATGGAAGGTCGAAACGCGTCAGTGCGTGACTGACCGTAGTTTTGCTGTTATGCGTCGACAGGTTAATTACAATGGTATTGGTGTTTACTTCTATACTTTTTTCACTCCTAATGGTTATATGGCAGTGAAAGATTAGTCACTTTTCACTTTTGCGTGGCTGGACATGATGATGATGATGATGATGAAATGATGTCGTCTTCATCGGTGGACTAAACATTTTTTTTTAAATTTTCCTGAACATTCGTGATCCCAGAAATTATGCACGTATCAGCGGTGTGGAATACTAATCTCAGAGAACCAACAGATTTAGAAAAACAGAATAAAATCTTGTCTCAAACATTGTAAAGCTGCGTGCCCCGGTAATTTTAGTCCGACCTTTTTTAAGGATGGTGACGACATATTTTATGGTTGGGCAGCATCACGTATTAGCGGCTCTTGCAATGATGTCTGTGATGACGATGAGGATGTTGACAATGACAATGATAAGTGTAAAACTATTGGGAAACTAGAAACAGTAATAAAACATTAATAAAGTAATAAGATTAAGATGTTGTAATCAACGACTATAGGTTATAAAAGGGGTCCAGAAATAGAAATTTAAAAAAAATAATTAACTGACCTATACTAGCAATAGAATTAATGATGTAGGGCAATGAAGTTAACATGACTTCATTTTTGCTAGCGTCCAAATGTCGTACTAAGTATGTAGGCAGCCACTGCATAATTGTATAATTCGACCAATTCATGCCAAAGTGCGCCAAATATATTGCCCAGAACGGCCACGAGGTAAATAGAACATGCCATGGTACCACCGAATGATTCGTATCCTAAGCCAAACAAAAGAAAATAGACAATTAAAAGCATTAGGAACGATGCACAGAAAAACTACATTTACGAAGTTGCAGTGGATTGTACCAAAGATAAAACGAGCAGAAAGATTACTCTACAATAAAAGATGGTACCACAATCAAAATCAACCGTTTAATTAATGAAGCACTTTGGGGCAAAATTAAGGTTCAATATTCCAGACGAATTTGTATCATGTAATAATTAGTTAATTAAATATGTAATGAACGAAAAAAGTTGCGAACAACGTACAAATAGAACACACACTCAATATCAATGGTAATAAGCAATTTTAATTTGACGAATGGTGTCATTTTGCAGATATTGAAGGCATCAATGCGATAATAAATATACAAACATTCTGGACACCTGCTAATTTAGACCAAAATAACTAGTCTTGATTTAAAACCAATCACAAATTAGCGAAGAAATCATTATAAAAATTCATCACACAACTTATTTTGCGAGCTCGAGGCGAACAGATAATTAAACAATGCATAAATTTAGTATGCAATTAGTGCCTAGGTAAAAGAATAATGAACAAATTTAGTTTGGAAAAAAAAATTTCAAGAGCAGCATATTTCAGACTTCAAGGAATGCATCTACATTACACTTAGGTGTCAACAAATTCATTTATCTGAGATCCATGGTAACATCAGACAGATCGGCTTCTGAAGAGATTTTGACGCATTAGTCTGGCTACATCTGCTTTTGGCTAGTTAGACAGGTCACTATTGAGTCGGCCACTAGTTTCTTCGAATAAATAAAATATTTTCAGTTAAAGCACATGGCTAGTTCTACTTATTTACAGTCAGCTATAAGTATTCCAGATATTTCTGACATTAATAAGTTTTAAGCGCCTATACATTTATTTGATTTTGGTTAGGTCAAAATTAGCTGAGCATCAATATCATTAATTGAGAACAGAAACTAAGAGCTCATCAAATCTATCTGGTCGCTCATCGATGGGCTATTATAGTCGCATTCAGTTAAGTAACGCCGATGAAGTTTCCTGGAGCACAGTCTGAGGAGGCTACTTAGAATAAACAGACAAGCATTCTTCCTATTTGGCACTTATTCGCGACAACGAAAACTAAATCACGCACCACCGTACCCTCAATAACCATAAGACATTTAGTTAAGGTAAGTTTTTTTCCAATCAATTGACAAACAGAAACAAATGACAAGGCATGAATAATTCTTCTCCATTTAAATACTGTCTGTTTAAATTGTGGACATTTCGTCATTGCTCCTATAACTATCCAGTACAATAGCAGCATTTTAAGACCAAACATAAATAATACGATCTCATTAAAGAACAGGTTTCATTAAAAAACCATCGTCCATTTAATACCCAGGTGAAAACAGCTACCCCAGACAACCGAAGTCCAGGTGCTGGCCAATTTACTCTAGTAGAAGGCGCGACACTTGGTAGCGCCACAAAGCCCCAAAATTCCGGATAGACTGTTCTCATTAATCTTGAGTTGTATAACGCTATACAAGTAAAAAATATTGGTATAAATTCTTCGGAATAATATATTCTACTTATGAAGACGATTAACATGCCGGATGAGCTCCACCTAAAGAAAAAATAGACTAACCAAGTTACATTAGTTAGTATATAACTGAAAATTGTGTGTAGTGTAGTGTGCGGCAGGATAGCTCAGTGGTTAGAGCACCAGATTCCGAAGCAGACGTGCCCAGGTTCGTATCCTGTCCGCGGCAAATTCTGGCCAGTACTTGATGAGTTCCCAATAAGGACGAAACCGGTCTACTGGATGAATTGCCTTTTCTACACTATACAATTCTTAGTTTATACTGACATATGTAAGTAATTAATGGGTCAGGTGTTCATATCAAGACCGCAACCTTGATTATAATAACATAAATATTTGTTTGCCTAGCAAAACTACCGCGTCAGGTGCACTGACGAGATAAGACCTTCCATGATCATCATCTGAGTAAGACGTCAAACTGACTAGCGAGAATCAAACCGCATTGCATATATATGGAAAGCAAAATTGGATATGCGGCTCTCACCTCTAGTAGTTTTGCATACATTGTACTCGACTGGAAATGTCGGATGCACTATATCTTTGCAGTCAAGAACATTAACTTTTTGCAGCGTTCGCCACAAATAAATATATAGGAAATACAATTTAACAATAATTGATTTCGCGGGTGGTGGTAACAATTCTATAAATCAAGTTTGCAAGCTTGAAGTAAACACCAATCCCATTGTATTTAACCATTTATCGAACAACATAGCACACCTACTAACAGTCGCACGCAGTTACGCGTTTCGACCTTCCATGATCATCATCAGAATACGACGACTGGTTAAATACAATGGGATTGGTGTTTACTTCAAGCTCGCAATCTTAATTTAAAGAATTGTTACCACCACCCGCGCATTCAATTATTTTTTTTAATTTGTTTGCATATAAATGCGTTCATGTGTATAAATTTACGTATTCAAAAAAAACGAACATTTGTTTCGCAGGCGGTCATAATAATTATTGTAGTCAAAGATGTGATCTTGATATAAACACGTGACCTATTAAATATAAACTAAGAATTGTATAGTGTAGAAAAGGCAATTCATCCAGCAGATCGGTTTCGTCCTTATTGGGAACTCATCATGTATTAACCGGAATTTCCCGTGGGCAAGGCTCAAACCTGGACACGTCTGCTTCGGAATCTGTTGCTCTAACCACTGAGCCACCCTGCCGCACACTACACACAAGTTTCAGTTATATACTAACTAATGTAACTCGGTTAGTCTTTTTTCTTTTAGGCGGAGCTCAAATGGCATCCATTTAGACCAAAAGTTCCAGCTAACCATTCAGAATCTGTCATTATTGAACAGGCACCACACTACATTGGGTGGTATTAAAATGAAAATTTATAAAATTTAACGAAAGTTGCTTGCGCGGACGGTGATAGTAAATACTATAATCAATGTTTCGATCTTGATATAAACACCCGACCAATTAAGTACATACATTTGTCAGTATAAACTAAGAATTTTATGGTGTATAAAAGGCAATACATCAAGTAGACCGATTTCGTCCTTATTGGGAATTCGTCATGTACTGGCCAGAATTTTCCACTCAAATATACAAAAGTTCATTCCAATACCTCTTCCCCATATAGTTCAATAATGGCGGATTGGGGAACTTTGGGTCTAAATTATATACTTTTTTTCACTCCTTATGGTTATATGGCAGTGAAACATTAGTCACTTGACTTTTGTGTGGCTGGACATGATGATGATGATGAAATGGATGCCATATGAACTCCACCTAACAGAAAACAGACTAACAGAGTTACATTAGTTATTATATAACTGAAACTTGTGTGTAGTGTGCGGTAGGGTGGCTCAGTGGTTAGAGCAACAGATTCCGAACAAGACGTCTCCAGGTTTGAGCCTTGTCCACGGCAAATTCTGGTTAGTACATGATGAGTTCCCAATAAGGACGAAACGGATCTACTGGTTGAATTGCCCTTTCTACACTATACAATTCTTAGTTTATACTGACAAATGTATACACTTAATGGGTCAGGTATTTATATCAAGATCGCAACCTTGATTATAATAATGTCCGCATTTGTTAATGTATGTAACTATGCACATATGCATAGAATAGATATGGCCTATAGCCTTAATCGACATTTTCTCATTCTAATAACTAACACTACGAAAGTAAGAATTTGATAGAATCAATGATAAAAATTCGCATTCCATTCAGTTTAGGTTATGTATCGACGCTGGTTCATTTTATGTTCGAATATTAAAACAAATTGAGCAGTAGATTCCAACATTTACTTTGGATTTATTAGAAGCTGATAAAATATGAATTTTTGAAACTAATATATAATATAACTGTTTGAACATTCCTTATCTAAACGGTATTGGCTCCGAAAATTGGGTACAACAGAATTGCCCCAAACCGAGCAATGGGTGGTCGGTATTGTTCTTACTTGACGAGCTGAAGCACCAATAATTGAGACTCATTTTAAGTAGGTGAATTTGAGTGGCACATTCAAAACTTTGAAACATCTATATACGCTTCCAATGAATATAGCACACACTTCAGCAAAAACGCTTTCTACACTGGCCACAGTTCTCTTCTAAAATTGACGAGAAGTTCACATGTAGACTCGATTATGAATGAATTCAATGCCCATTTGACAGACACTGTTTTATTTTTTGAGCGTCAACGGTTACTGTTTGCTGGTGGAAAACAGACTAGCAAAAGACGTTGGACCACATGGCATCCTCTGGGCAGCTGTGGGCTCAGATATATCACGTATTAATTAGTTATATATAACGTGGTTACGTCCAAGGAGACGTTCATTCTCGAAGACTTATGTTAACTCGGACCATACATTCAACCATTGTAAATTTACGTCCGTTTGCCGGAAATTAACTCAAACAGCCTTAATTTAAGTTCAGACAACTCTAAAATCCCAGTTTTAAATCAGAAAAGGATATTTAAAGCAAATAGAAGCTGGTCTAAATTTTACAAATTCTAGGATTCTGTGAAAACTCATGTGATTCTATAAGTGGAATTATAGGTTCCCGTAGAATTAATAATAGTGTCACTGATAAGTCTGCAAACATTCGTGAAACAATTCACCAAACTCATGCACAACGCTTCATACACTAGAGGTGAAAAAAACAAATTACAACAAAGACAAGGTCGAATAGATAATATTTTTACTTAATGCAAATACTTAAACAGCAGACTCTCTAAAGTTAAATTATGTATTTGATTCCACTTTAAAATGTCTTTCCTGCTAAATTTCCAGTATTATATGAGCACTTTACACAGACCTTTGGTTACGGGAGGGATTACGCTGAACTATCGTGTAAATTTGCGACCAACTACAAAGTGCAATTTTTCAATCCATGCATTTTATTATGGAATATACTCTATCATACATTTAGGATGCAAATTTCGAATTTTTCAGAAACAAAAGGTTAGTCGAACTTCAGTAGGCAGGCGATATTGTATTATTATTTACAACAGAGATTTTGCCAAACCACAAGGAATAGACAATTAATTGTCGTTTCGGCTCGTGGTATGAAAATTACACCTGTCAAATTTATAGAATTACAAAAGGATCGCTCTTTACCCACTCTAACTCTGCAACATTTTGCTTTAGTTGACGTTTCTGAATAAATATCTTACACAATATATGCGACAAAGTGACTTTGAGAATCGGAAAATGTATATAAACCTTATCCTGCAAGCCTGGATTCCATGTGCTTTCAACAGATTGTGGTCGAAAATCCTGAGCGACATGGCATCCAATCATGCTAGGTAAGGATGTTTGTGCAGATTTCTTGAAGTCATCTTTTCCTCAATTATCTTTTATTATATTGACAGAATTAATAGACAGATCTGATCTTGTTTATTAAGCGATAAAATGGAAATCGCAGTGAGGCTTTGTCTCCGATATCATCTTGAATTTAAGTTGACATGGCCTATATTACTTCTTTTTTAAAAAGTCGAGGTATCTATTTCTCCACGTATGGTCAAGGTAAGTTTCCCCATCTTGGCTAAATCAACCAATTTATAAATAATTTAAAAAAAATATTATTTGATTTATTAACTTTATTTATTATAATTATTGGATAATTCATTTATTTTTCTCATGGTCACTCGGCATTGAAGCAACCATTTATAAAACTTATCGTATTCCTATTTATGACGAGTACGTTAACTCGGACCATACATTCAACCATTGCAAATTTACGTCCGTTTGCCGGAAATTGACTCAAACAGGCTTAAATAAATATCAGAAAACTCAAACATCCCACTTTTAAATCACAAAAGGATATTTAAAGCAAATAGAAGCTGGTCTAAATTTTCAAAATTCTAGGATTCTGTGAAAACTTATGTGCTTCTATAAGTGGAATTATAGGTTCCCGTAGAATTAATAATACTTTCGCTGATAAGTCTGCAAACATTCGTGAAACAATTCACCAAACTCATGCAACGCTTCATACACTAGAGGTGAAAAAAACAAATTTCAACAAAGATAATATTTTTACTTAAGGCAAATACTTAAACAGCAGACTCTCTAGAGTTAAAAGATGTATTTGATTCCATTTTAAAATGTCTTTTCTGCTAAATTTCCAGTATTATATATCGTATTCCTATTTATGAAGAGTACGTTGATGAGATTTCCGGTATAATATGTCAATGCTTTCAGCCATTATTGTAAATTGTCTTGGTAGCCTGTCGAGCAAGATACGTATATGGCTTCCTCAAGCAATACCCCAATCAACATAATCGGCGCTCTATAACAAAGCTCGATAATCGTAGTACATAAAATGGCGACAAAATATAGCTGGTAAACTAGCAAATTTCGCTTCTGATTACTTCATAAATTAACATAGCTAAACAGGCGTTGATAGATACAGTTGGTTGTCATCCAAGTCTTTGCAACATAAGTGAGGAACAACGGAATACTTGACATGAACACTTTTGTCTTACATAAATAAGCCCTCGACCCCAGAGTAGTCTTTCTCTATAACCAAAGTGACCCGCCTTAAAATCCAATATATTGTCGATTATTCTCTATAATGTTAAAACATGGGAGACGACCGATTATATCTGCCATTGCCTGGATAGATTTTTAAACAAATGCATTCGCTCTGGTTGGTTTAGGTTACTCAAGCTGGGCAAAAGGAGGCCTAAGCTCTTTGGCAAGACATCGCACGGGAGATATAGTCTTCCATTATCTACCACTAAAAATAATTAGATTGTGACAACGCCTTCGTTCAATATCACTTCCCAAATTGGTAGTCTGTCTTAAAATGAAGCATCGAATTAGCTAGTACAGATAACGGTGTGATTGACGGTAGTTTTGCTGTTGCTCGACGACCAGTTAAATGCAATGGGATTGGTGTTTATTTCAGGCTCGCAGACTCAATTTAAACAATTATTAGCACCAGCCGCGCAAATATGGATTTTTAAGTTTTATTACCTAAATATAGATGAATGTTTAACTGAAGAAAAAGCGCAATCTTTTACAGATTTGGTCTCGTAGCCAAGGATATTGGGTACATTGCTCCGAACCATAAGATTTGTCAATAAGATTCCTGTGAATTAAATTATAGGACTCGTATTTCAAAAAATTATATTTTATATTGTCTCGAATTTAGACATTTTTAGCTAATTAACATGCAGCTCATTAAATATGATTTTGGACCTTGTAACCCTGTTTAATCGACCAGAAAGTTGTACTGACGAAATTTATTTTTTAACAAGATATTCTGGATATCCGCTATTAATAAAAATATTTATTAAAAACTTGGATATAGATTTTACTGATTTTCTTTTTACATTTGGCTCCCTTGCGTTGTGATAGTAAATGCAAGACAGTTGGCCGATTATCAATCTCTGATCTAACAATGACTTTCTCTTTTCCATTAAGTTTATTATCCTCCAATACGGCAAATGTATTTTCTAAGTATCTAATCCGTATGCATTGTTGAATTTTCGAGGAATTAAGAAATTTAGTTCCTAGACTCACACCATATCTCCGCTGGTAGAACTTACCTTGGTATTGGAATAACGTGTTCTTCATGAATTTCTAATATGGCAATACAATAAAATTGAAGAGTTTGTTCAAAATTGCAAGGTTATTATTTAAAGAAATATCAAATTCTTCTAAAGTCGGTTTTATCGTACCTCTGTCCTTATTATAGTGTTAACTAATATTTCTGTAACCTCATAAGCTCTGTATAAGGTAAATTTTGTATCAATTTAAGAAAGGGTAAATGGTTTCAATTTAACTTATAAGTCTTTGGAAGTTAAACTCTTTCCGATTTGTTGATAATGACACTAAATTTAAGCTCCTTTTAAATTAATTCTAGGTGAGCGATAAGCATTTTAATACAAAAACTACGTAAGACAGAGAACATGAGTTGCTAAAAAATAAACAACATTAAATCACGTAGTTCTATAACGTTATAAAATCTAGGTGTATAGAATGATGGTTCCAAGATGCATATATACATAGGAAATTGAAAAGTTAATACAAAATACACTAAAAATCTAACAAGTCTTAATAGTTATTGCAAGTTAAGTATATCCTAGCGGCATACTCTATACAGAACACTATTTTCGTGGTATCACTTAATTTGATTAGATCTGAAAGCCATACTCTTTTATTGTCAATAAAACTGACTAGAAAACCAATTTTATACAAATGCATAAATCATACCTGCGACGATTCATAATCTTGGTTGTATGTAATACCAGATTCAAGACTAACAGGCACAGTCTCGCCACCAATCAATGTCCACGATCCATTTGCGCCTCTGATAAATAACAACCACAGAGCTACCCAAACAACACCCATCAAACCAAATAGATAAAATGATTGAGACCAAAACAAATGCGGACAAATAAGTGTCGCGAATGTCTGACCCACTGAACCAGCAGCTATGAGATAGCTGAACGCGCGACTCCTCTCCTCCAACGGAACAGTCCGTGATAACAGATCAAAACAGGTTGGTAAACCTAATATAATAAGTTAACAAAGGTTTAATTTTTAGTAACAACACCTTACACATATTTCATTTAATAAAATCGCGATTAGAAAAACTAATATTTGACACATTAATGGCTCACCATGCTTGATAGGATTTTGCTTTGGTTGAGTTCGTTAAAAAAATAATAATTCAATAGTACAACTTAATTATTGGTGAAAAAATAAGTGCAATCCGCATATTAGAACAATATATATCACTAAATGGGCACCACCAATGTAGTAGCTAAAAGTGTGGAAGTGGCATTAACGTGAAAAAATAGTCAAATAAATTTGATATAAAAAAATCATTGTATGCAGAGCTCGTAATCCCTAATATTAGGAATAAGCTGTATGCCTCTGAATTAAACTATCCTGAATTCGATAAAAGTTTGCAGTTCGAGCAACTAAGACCGTGTTCATGTATTATTTATTTTGTACCTGATAACATATTAGTTCAAATAGGGCCACAATGATATACCACAGTCACTATGAACTAAAAGTATTATCTCGTGTACACACGTTTTGTGCTTACTGGAGACCCATTAGTAGGAGTCGGTACTACACCCTATACTCACTATATATTTGGTCAGGAAATGTAGGGCAGGTGGACAGTGTACAAACTTAATTCAAACACAAATAAAGCTAACTTCACACAGTCTTTGATGGCGCAACTTCAAAGCCAGCTCATTATATAAAAAATATACAGATTCTGTAAATGGTACTGACAATAGATTATGAGATATGCCAAAATGTAAAATTACGACTACTTTTGAACATGTGTTGCTCTAAAAAATCAATACACTCTAGCTTTGAACGACATCCATTATCACACTTCGCGGAAATCATGACAACGTTCAATTAAATATAATATATTGGTCGTTGCAGAGAGAAAATATACATGCAAGTGTGTAATAAATATTCCATACGTAGTAGCCATAAAATTCCGGCCTGACGACCGGCGGGCTCAAGCTAGTCAACCCGGGAATGGTAGTATGAACCTTGCTGTGTCTAAAAAGGGTCACAGCTATCATCGAGTTTCATGTCAAACCTTGAGTTTGGTCTGATTGCAGAGTAACTTTGTTTGTTAAATGTGTAGTGACGGATTGAGAGCAAGCGTTCCAGACGTGAAGGAAACTTTGGCCACTGGCATCTGGGTAGCTAGTTCTCATCAGCCTTGGTTGGCAGACTATCTAAGAGAAGTAAAACTCCGAATACAAACCGTCCTCACTAGGAATGGGCGACCTAGTCTTCTTTTAGTCCACATATAACCACGAACTATTACGAATTACAATGATTACATATTGCATCGACCGTCGCGCAGTGTAAAAAGGGTCTACTTATCTGCTGAGCCACGCAGGATAGATAAGCGAAATAGGGCTACTGCAGGCAACTTTATCTTCCTTCTCTTTTAGATTCTATGAATATGATTGGTGTAGATCATATCACTGAGCCCAATATAAGGTTGTTAAATATCGAAAATAATTCAAGTAGACGATCATTCATTAAACCTAGGTTAGGTTTTAACGTAGGCGCATTTAATGTGCGAACATTAAAATAACTTGGATAACAAGAAGCTCTTGCACATACGTTAGATAAATTAGAAATCGACTTAGGTTGTGTAACTGAAATCAGAATACAGGATCCTATGTGCATTACAGAACTGGTTGCACCGTTATTGGCTTCGAACATCTGGTTCCACGGAGTTCTCTCAAGCCGGTAAATGGGGCGTTGGTATTGCCCTTAGCGCGCGAGCTGAAGCTTGCTTTATTGATCGGATCCCTTTAAAAAGTCGACTGTGTGCGGCACGTTTAAATACATCTACTAAAATCAATGAAGACCCGTTCTCAACGTTGCCACTTCGCTGTATCTGCATATGCTCCTACAGATTACAGCACTGACGAAAGCACGGACGCTCTTTACTCCGAACTAAGCTCCTTACTGAGTAGAGAACGAAGTTCAGATATAGTCTTCGTTATGGATGACATGAATGCTCAAGTTGGGCGCTTAAGTAACGCAGAATTTCATTTAGGTGGAAGATACACTTTAAGCTCGAAGCGCAACGATAATGGCAAACAGCTTTTTGATAGCTGCGCTGAAAATAGACTATATTTAAGTAGTAAAAACTTCAGACGTAGTGTTAGACACTGTGCTACATGGCGTCCTCCAGCACCCGGACAACGGTAGACTCAAATATGTAATGTAACAATTAGTTATAGATGGTGTGGATGCAACAAGGATAGCCACTCTTTGGAACACACGTTGAATCGGACAGTACATTTACCCTTTATAGATTTTCATTAAAATTTTCCGGGAAAATAAATAATAATAAACCCCAAATTGATGTAGGCAAACTCGGACAACCGACCTTCCGACAAAAATATGAAGATATTTTAAAGTCTAAGCTAACTTGACTTTATGGTAAAAATCCGAATTTACTTTATTCCAAAATAAGTTCCACTATGCACAATACAGGTACTACTGCTTGTGGCATTGTAGGTCCCGGTAAAAATACTCATTGGCTTTCTGTAAAATCTATGAAGATACTTGAAACAAGGCGCCAAATTCCACCTGACTCGGCTCATAATAATATTCGTCGCAAAAGTCGATCTCGACTCCTTTTGGACCAGAAAGGCTGAAGAAATGGAAGAAGCGTTCAGGTAATAGTCGCAGATTCTTCCAACCTATTTGCGCAACATTTCCGAGGAAACTAAACTTTAGCGAAATTATAAATAATAGTAACAACCATTTGATAACCGACAAAATAAGTCGTCCTGATAGGCAGGCTGAACACTTCAAAGATCAGTCTTCTTGGGCACCCAAGTCAGTTCCGATTCTCGAAAGCATTCCCGTATCAACAGTGTGGATTGTTAGTCTCGAAGAACCACCGGTTTTCAATCTTATCTCTTAAACAAGGCAGTAGGCCTTGATTATTTAAGGATGGTGGCGATATAATTTCTAGAGCGTTGACTAAACGTTTTCGTACTAAATGGAATTAGACGACCGTACCACTTGATTGGAATGAGTCGACCATCATTTATATCTTTAAAAAAGCCAATCGTTGTTCATGTGATAACTATTGTGGAATAAGCTTGACTCCAGTCGTTTCTAGGTTATTTGCTTCGATTATCCTACGTCGTCTTAGCGCTTCAGGTGAACCATACACTAGAGAAGAACAGGCTGGATTCCGCTCAGAATGATGTTGTATAAATAATAATAATAATAAATTTGGTAATATTATACACGATCTCTACACAAATACTTCTGGTCGCGTTAAGGTCTACAACGAATTAGCGCATAACTTTAAAACCAGCAGTGGTGTTCGTCAAGGTTGACCACTTTCTTCCTTTTTGTTTAATTTTTTAATCGATGACATTATGAACAATACACTTCCATACATTCAGGTTGCAGGTGTTGAAGTACTCCCGGGAGATAAACTAGTCGATTGACTATGCAGACAATATCATACTATTATTTAACAATCGAGATTATGTTAAAACCACACTGAATAGCTTAACATACGTGGTTTCGTCTCTAAATATGAAATTCGCACCCTCTAAATGTTAAAAACTTTTACATGACCACCCACCACTCATTTCAACTCTGCGACCGCAGAATGAAGATCTAGACATAGTTGACATGTTTACATATCCTTGGGCAATATGTTTGACGAGATGAGAATGAGAATCGCGTACGCTAGACCTACGTCAATTACGGAGAAATGCGAGTATATCACTCTGCCTTAAAGGTCGTGTTCACAATGCATCTGTACGCGCAGTTTTACTATACGCTAGTGAAACTTGGTCTCTTAGAGTTGATCATTTTAGACGCTTACAGGCATTCGATCATCGTTGTTTGAGAAGTATAGCACATGTTGGTTATCTACAACGAATAACCAACGTTGAAATCTATAGACGTATTTTTAGATCTGCCAACAAGTGCTCCTCGTTATAAAAACAAATAAGGCTCCATCAACATCGTTGGCTCGGTCACGTTTTGCGTATGCCTCATTTCGATTGCTCAGTAGAGCTCTGTTCTCTCATCCAGCACCAAATTGGCGTAAGAAACAAGGTGGGCAGATTTTGACATTGCAGAAACAATTGAAGTCACTTACATCCAAATTGGTAGTACAGGACCCATTAATCTGCCAGGATGGGGTCCTCGTGCGCATCATAGTTCTTGGTTAGAAACTCTTAGCGATATGGCATCGAATCGGGCTCAGTGCCGCTCTTGTTGCAGTTGTCTAGTAGAATCATCTCCGTAACTTTCTTTTCTTAGTAGGGCAAAGTTAGCTGCGAGGTTTGGTTTTTTTATGACGTGATACAGTTAAAGCCGCAAGGAAGTTGCATTGCTGATGTTACCTTACCTGAATGCTAACTTGGCCACAATGATGTTGTGGAGAGGTATAGTTTGCCTCATTTGTGTGAATTATCCTGATAAATTCACTTATAGTAACTAGGTACTTTCTCTCTCTCCTCTCGTAAATCTCACTAATAATTTATCTAAATTATTTCCATTGTTATTCATATGTTTATCACATTTTATGGTCATATGGCAGTGAAACATTAGTCACTTTTGACTTTTGTATGGCTGGGCATGACTGGATGACCAAATTAATTCAAATAGGACTACAAAGGTATACAAAAGTCAGCATAAATGAAAGATAAATGTCATGAACAATACGAATTACAATATTCGCTTCTTATAGATATATGGCAGTGAAAAATTAATCGATTTTGGCTTTTGTATGGCTGTGAATGATAATGATGACGATGATGCGTCTCTGTGCTTACTGGTGATAAATCAACTGGGGTTGTACTAAGTCATATATGCCTTATATATGTTTTCAATAAATGTGATTTATATCAAATTATTCATGATAAGTTTTATTTTGTTGCAATTAACATCTAGAATAGAATAGAATGTCTTTATTTGGATTCAAACCACACATGTTCCATCAAATAATAAAATTGGAAAATGTACAATACAACAAAAAGTTATCACATCACATAAAAATGTAAATAAGTAAATCTCACTAGTTGTACAATACAATATATCAATATCAGAAAGTTCGACTGAAAAGAATAATATATACATCATCAAATTAGGAACAATTAAGGTATAATTCGAGTGTAACATTATGCAAAAATTGAGAACCATGACTAGCAATTGATTGTATGTAATGTTAACTAATTTGAAGATATAGTGCATAAAATTTCAATTATAATAATACAAAACTTGGAAATAAAAATCTCAAGAAAATCTGTTTCCGATAACAATTATCCTTGTCTTTTATTCATCCATGAGAAAGTATTATCATAATCAAAAAAATAAAAAATATCAGCAGGATTGTAGACTTTTTCTAGTTCAGTAGATACAAATTTAAAAGACATCTTAGATGGAGGCGTTTCTCTAAGCCCATTTGGCAATTGGTTATAAATTTTGTAGATTGTCGAAAAAGAGAATAACTTGCTCGCAACATTCGCCACCAAAGGAGGAGATATTGCCAAATGTCCAGATCTAGTTCCAACTTCATGACTATCTCTTATCTGATTCATATAGGCACCAGTCTATTGGTTCAAATGGAAAACTTATATGCAATAGCACATCCTCCAAAACCATAAAGTTTGCAGAAGATAGGACTAATTTGTTTCACAACTTTTCTTTGTACAGCTTCTATCTACAAGAGAACAAAGAACAAATGGACAAGAGCTGTAGGGCAGCTAACATACTGGAGGGAATTGAGAAATGTGGTGATGCTAAGTGAAATTTTGAACACCGTCGCTCTAGCCAATCCTGGCGTCTTGGCAAGTGCGAACTTGATATCTCAGGACTCTCGTCAGGTAGCGAGATAAGAGCCTCAATAGCCACAGTAAAATTTACATTTAGAATAATATTGTAACAATGCCACTTCAATAAATAAATATATCGTAAGTTCTAATCCAAGACCAGATAATCTAATAAGAGAATTACTTGAACGTACATTATATTATTCTGCTGACATTTAAAGCATCCCGACCGCTGTCTTCCAGTAAAGATTTTATTATTCCTTCATAGGGGGTTTTCACACAAAAAATACAATAACACAACATACGCACAAATATGTCTTCAACTTTTCAATACTGAACTTGTGTTTTATGCTCTCGTAGCAGAAGATTAAATTTAATCAAATAAAGCTTTATTATTCTTATTAATATGTTTCAAAGTATAACGTCCGATAACTTACCAATTCCTTCACCAACACCTAAGAGGAATCTCAAACATATTAATGCCAAAACCGAATGTGCTAGGTAATTTACAATTAATGTTGAAAGTGTCCATGAAATTACCGCGACAAGAAGTGTTAATTCTCTACCAAATCTTCTTGCAGCATTAGCTCCAACAATCATGCTACCCATGTATCCGACAGAAAATGCACTAAGAATAATTCCTTGTTCATGCAGTGTCCATCCATATATGTCAGACAACTGAATAATTGCTATTGGCATAATAACACGGTCAGCCGAATTGATAAAGTTGGCAAAGCAACATAGAGCGACGAGTTTGCGTATTTTGATCATTGGAAAAATCATTTGCCGAAAAGCTGAATCAACAAACATTGTGGCTATAAATAAAAAAAATAGAGAAATTAAGACACGCTTAACATGTACAAAGTACGGAGAATCATGAAGTCATATGTTCTT